>PVHP010000027.1:0-208476 GCA_004024765.1 Zapus hudsonius | reverse complement strand
GGAGGCTAAAGCTAAATGCAGAGTGAGAGGGAGGTAGAAAAACACCTCACGAACCCCTCCTAGATGCCTGGCACTAGATGCCTAAGGACTGGAGATGCCGCAGAGAACGAGATGCCCAAGGCCTTCCACACATAGCTCACAGGCCACAAATAAGCAAATAAAATCCTGCCGGGTTACACCAGGCGCTAGGAAATCAGCGATGGGACATAAATGCAGACAAGGGAAGAGGGAGGAATGGCCCAGGGAGAGCAGAGCAAGCACAAAGGAACGACGAGCTTGGAGGACTCAAGGAACAGGAAAGAGAGGAAAGATTATGGCAGTCGGAAAAGGTCTGGAATGATCAGAGGGAGGTCCATGTCCCTGTGTAGCAAATGCCTCCTCTGCCTCTGCTTGAAAGCCTCCCTTCTGAGCTCTTTCTCACGGCATGGTCCTGGGGCCAATAAACTCCCTGCATCAAAAAGTATTGCTGGGCTGGCGAGATTGCTCAGTGGTTAAGGTGCTTGCCTGTAAAGCCTAAAGATTTGGGTTCAATTCTCCAGTACCCAAGTAAAACCAGACTCACAAAGTGGTGCATGCGTTTGGAGTTCATTTGCAATGGCTCAAGGCCCTGGTGTGCTCTCTCTCTCTCTCTCTCTCTCTCTCTCTCTCTCTCTCTCTCTCTCTCTCCATATATATATATATGTATATATATATATATATATATATATCTGCCTGTATCTCCTGCTTGCAATGGAATAAATAAAATATTTTAAATTATTGCTTTTGCCTCATTTTGTTAGCTGCTCCCCAAGGACTTTGGTACAGACGGCTAGTTTGGGAGGTGGTCCCAGGAAACATGGGTGAGAGGAGGGGAAGGGACTGGAAGTGTGTCGTCATAGGAAGGCTTCTGTTCAAGGCTCAGTTCCACTGAGGAGCTCTGGGGGACAGTACAGAGCAAGCTAGCTTGCCCACTTCTGAGGGGGGGGGAAGATCTGGGTCTTCACCCACCACTCCTGACAGTACCAGCCTCCTGGACATTCTAGCAGGCCCCATGCTGAGCAGACAGAGCACACTAGGCTCCAGGTACTTGCAGTAGGCATTGCACAGGTATGTCCAGGGTGTTCTGCTTGGAAATAACTGGACATCTCTGCTTCTTCCACCTAAGTGGCCTTATCTTTGGGGACACTGCTCTGAAAACGTTCAGACTTAGAGCTGCACAGACCTGGGGCCCACCTTAAACAAGTGTCTGCACATCTCGCTAAGCCTCACTTTTCCTTATCTGTCAAAGAAAGTTAATCATACATACTGTCCAGGGAAGACATGAGTGTGGCATTAAATGCCTGGGCACAGGGCCTGGCACACAGCTGTGCCCCATATGAGGCTGTCGTGGTTGGCCTAGGTTTCCACTCTCAGGAGAAGATGCAGCTCAGTGGTAGAGTGTGCGTTTAATATATGTGAGATCCTGGGTTCCATCCACAGCAGGTGTGGGGGAGACATTAGCTTAAGGAGACAGTGAGAAGGGCTGGAGAAGTGGATAAGTATCCAGGTACACTTCCTACACAAGCACGAGAGCCTTAGGAGCCTTAGGACCTCAGCACCCACATAATAGCTGGACATGGTGATGCATGTCTGGAACCCCAGTCCTATGTGGAGCAGAGCCTGGAGAAACACAGGCTCACAAAAATATAGCAAGCTCCAGTATCATTAAGAGACTCCATCTCAAGGGAAAACAGAAACATACGTGATGGAAGGGGACACTTGATGTTTTTTTTCTGGTCTCTGCAGGTGCACATGGGGCAACATGTCAACACATACACATGCATACCATACACACCACACCACGGCATGCAAAAATAAATAAATAAAGAGGAGACGCTGGGAATGGGAACCCAGGTCCAGGTCTGCCATTCTTGGACCCTACAGTAGAGAGGCCAGGTAGGCACTGTGTGGCCAGGAGGTGAGTGAGAGCACTCTGCCCCTGCCTCTGCCATCATCAACTGAGACAGAACTGGGAGGCACACAGAGCAGCAAGGGTGTTGCTGCCTGCGATTGTGCTGGGCCTACTACCCCGGGGGTGTGGGACATGGTGAGGACAGCAGTGCCCTTCAGAGTCCAGAAGAGATTCCAGCAGCTCAAGGGAGACTAGGAGCAGCTGTGTAGCTGGCCCTCGGGAGTGGCTTCAGGATTACTGAACTGACGGCCTGCTGGAGACGCTTAGAAGCCCCAGGTTCCTGGCTGATGCTGTGAGAACTGTCTGGGAGGAGTCCCACTTAAGGGGGTCTCCAGCTTCCAAAATCCTGACATAACTGTTTACCCATCTATCTGCCCATCTGTCCTGCCAAATATCCTTCCCCTCTTCCTTTCCTTCTTTCTCCCTCCCTCCTATTTGCCTATCTACTTATCCAGCCACCTAAGTAACCTCATTCACCCATGGACTCACTATTCACTCAACTATCCATCTATCCACATAGCCACCCACCCACCCACCCACCCATCCATCCATCCATCCATCCATCCATCCATCCATCCCCTTTTCAAACCAACAAAGTGTCCATGTAACATCTGTCTGTCTGTCTGCCTGTCTTTCACTCACCCATCCATCTACTCAAATACCTATCCAGCCAGCCATCATTTCTTGTCACCCCCTTCTGTTCCCAGCTGGCTTCTAAAGAAGGTACCATCCCTGACCTTGAGGGGTCATCACCCATCCTTCTGAAGGATCTTTTCACCCAGTGCCAGGCCAGTGGCCAAGGGGAAGCATCAGTTCACAGCCTTTTGATCACAGTTGTAGTCTGGGACTGAATAGCAAACACTCACATTTGTTTTTTTTTCTAGATTTCTCATGACCTAAGAGCATAGGCTCACAAAACATTTGATGTTCCAGAAATTCCAACACAATGCAATCCAAACTTTGCCTCACCCAGCCTGCTCCTTTGACCCTATAGCTCTCTAGACCATTTTGGTCAGAACACTTGTTCCAGAACTTAATGAGACATTATGGCTACTGAGACCAGGTCCTGGGCTTCAGATTCCCAGTCCTAGCCAGAGGTGACATGTGTGCACTGACCTCTCACGGAAGTACTTGATGGCCTCAGGGTCTATGAAGGTCGGCTCCTCCCGATAGCCCTGCTCAAAGACCTTGCGCTTGTGCCGGAACTCAATGACTGTCTTGGTATAGGAGTTGAGTGTGGTGACAGAGGCCGCCATGCAGCAGGTAAAGGAACCCCAGGCCAGGCTGCCAAGAGACCAAGAGAAAGACACCAGGATGAGGAAAGACAGATAGAAAACTCCACCCATCCACCATCAGTTCACCCTTGCACAAGTGCAGCTCCTAAGACTTGTTCTCTGCCATGCTCAGCACAATCTGGGAGAAGTCGTCTGACATTATGACGCCAGCAAGTTAGTACTGAGGAGGCCAGAAGAGAGTCAGTTGTTCTGTCCAAGTTACCCAGGGACACAGTGATCACGCTGGGCCTGGCAGGATGAGGGAGAAGGAGCAGTGTGTGCAAAGCCTTGGAGGCAGGAAGGCAGTGGGGTGCCATATACACACTGTGGGAAGAGGGGGGATGCTGGAGTGAGGATGCCTAAGGACGTCAGTTGCAGGTGAAGATGGAGGAGGTGTGACAGGTGTAGCATGTGGGTCAGGTTGTCTTTGTTCTTCTCTGTGACTGAGAAACACTCTTGGCCTTTGTGCCTGCTTGTAGTCCTCATGTCTGTTTTCACAGGAAGCGGATCACTGCAGGGATCCTTAAATAGAGCCTAGAAGAAGTGGCCAGGGCACTTGGGAAAGACTTGCTCTCATTATTGTCCTTACTGTGACTTCTTACCGCCCACTTCTCTGTGACTCAGTTTACAAGCTCTCCCTCTGGGAGATGACATTATGATGGCCTTGCTTGGATGTCTACTCCATACTGTTCCCTCTGCAGCTGAGATTTCTGACACGTGTGCTGAGCCCAGCCCCAAGCCATAGCACCTGTCCTAAACACATCTAGGAAAAAGGGAAGGGGAAGGTATCGGCTTGGAAGTCTCAACTAGCTGGTTCTAGAAATGACTTCCTGCCTGATTCCTCTGACCAAAACTATACCTTCATGTTGAGTACCAGGAGTGGGGTGCCAGCCTGGCTCCACTACACCTTTCTGGTCTCCCAGGTGCTATTCCAATCTCTTGGTTAATGGTCTCCTATCATGGGCTCAGATATGGTCCCCCAACCCCACACTCCCAAGAGGTCCAAGTCTCCCTTGCTGACAACCCACTCAGCTGGAAGCTGAATACCACCATCTCTACTTTCTTATGATCAGGGAAGCCCCTCTCCTGATAATAGCTCAGAGAAGCCCAGAAGGAAAAATCTTGGAACTCAACCTTTCTCAAAGGCATCTTCAATAATCAGATGCTTATTTTCTTCCATGCTAACCCATCAGTAGATTCCCTGGAGTCTTTCACAGTAAGGAGCAAATTTAGATTTTTCCCAAAACATTGTACCGATAAAAATAATCCTGATGTCCAAGTGTCATGTTGGCCTAAGGACATTCCTGATCACATTCCCCATTAATTGGCCTAGGGATGGACATCCAGCCAAAGCTGGTCCAATCCGACACTCTCTCCTCTCCCCTGAACAATGCAGCTGAAATTTTAACTCAATCAGATGGAAAGTCAGAACCTGAGGATGAAGAGGCAGGCTTGTTCTGGGATCCAGGAGCAGTATGGAGTAGAGAGCCAAGCAGGGCATCATGATGTTTATCTTTCCACAGTCTGGATTGCTACTGTCATATAATAAGTCTTGAAACTACAGAGACTATTGGTCCCATTTTATTCTTCTTTTCTAAAATTGTTTTTGCTATTCTACTTCCTTTGCCATAACTCTATCTATATGTATAAGCTCCTGCTAAAATTTTGATAGGAATTGCATTAAACCTGTATTCCAGTTTGAAAGTTAATATCATGTTGGTTTTGATCCATGAACATGATATATCTCACTATGAAGATCATTTATTTCTTTCATTGGTATTTTACAATTTCAGCATATAAATTCTAGAACTGCTTTGTTAGCTTAGGGCCTAAGTATTTAACATTTTCTTCTTTAAAATTTTTTTTCTTTTTGGTTTTTTGAGGTAGGGTCCCACTCTAGCCCAGGCTGGCCTGTAATTCACTATGTAATAATCTCAGGGTGACCTGGAACTCACGGCGACACTCCCAAGTCTGCCTCCCAAGTGCTGGGATTAAAGGTGTGCACCACTATGCCTGGCTTTAACATTTTCTATTATAGATGTGTAAATACATTTTTATTAAATTTTATCTAAATTTTAATTGTATTCATTTCATTCATAATGAATAGAAATATCACTTGTTTTGTATTTCATATTATAGCCTAAGACTGTGCTGAACTCATTTGTTAGGTCTAAGCATTTTTGGTAGATTTCTTGGATTTTTCTATATAGACAGTCATGTCACATATAGGGAGCTATAGTTTATTCTTCATTCTGATCTATATGACTATCACTGCCTTCTCGTGCCTTATTGTACTAGCTTACACTTTCAGCACTCCACTGAATAATGGTAGTGTTCTCAACATTAGAGAGAAAATATTTAGTTTTTCAAGTAAATAATTTTTCAACTAGGCCTGGAGAGATGGCTCAGCAGCTAAGGCACTTGCCTCCAGTGCCTAAGGCCCTTGTTCAATTCCCCAGTACTCACATAAGCCAGACCCACAAGGTAGTGGCCCTGGTATTCCCTCTCTTTTTTTTCTCTCTCTCTCTTTCTCTGCTTGAAAATGAATAAATGAAATATTAAAAAAAATTTCAACTAAGTATATTTCAGTGTTAACAATAGATATTTTATAGCTTTTCAAAAATATCAAGATGAGGAAGTTCCACGTTAGTCCCTATTTTCTGGAAGAATTTTTTAAAATTGTGAATTGATGTTGAATTATCCCAAGTGCTTTTTTTTGGTATCTATTGGTATAATAATGTGATTTTTCATCTTTAGCCTACTAATATGATTGATGGCACTAACTGAATTTTAATATTGAGCCAGTCTTAAGGTAGACACAATGTTTAGTAGGTCTGGCATGTTAAATACTTTTTTTTTTAAACAGATCTCACTGTGTAACCCAGGCTGGCCTTCAGCTCATGTTCCTCCTTCTTTGGCCTCCTAAGTGCTGGGTTACCAAAGCTGGAAACAAGCTTATTGCATTTTTGATTTGTAACATTTTCAGTGTATACTGGGTTTGTCAGGAGATAATTCCACCATGTCAAGGAATATCTTTTGCTTTCTTTTGGTTAATATGTGCATATTCTGTCCACTTACATATCTATCTCATTAGATTTGAGGGGGGTTTCTTACAGACAACATGTGGATGGGTTGTGTTTTTAAAATCCACTCTGTTAGTCTCTGACTTTGTGGCTGGGCAGGTGGGGTGCACACAGATGCAGAACCCTGTGTGTACACATGGAGACCGGAGAATATTGCTTCCTTGAGACTGACTGTCCTCACCAGCGGTTTCCCAATTCCCAGCTAGTCTCTGGTCTTTATGAGTTACAGGACTGGAGTTCCAGATATGCATGGGCACACACCTAGCTGTTTATGTGGGTTCTGGGGAATCAAACTCAGTGGTCTCAGGCCCCCTCCAGCCTTCATTCTTGCACAGAAAAAAACTCTTAACCGCTGACTCACCTCTTCAGCCCCTGCCTCTGGTTTTTAATAGGTGTATGTAGACCATTCTTCTTGTTCTGTTTATTGTTTATCTTTTTTCTTTACTTGAACATTTTGTAGAAGTTCCCTTTGATTTTTCTCTATAGTGGCTTTGAATAGGTTTATCTATGGCTTCTCCGTGGATGCTGTGTCTTACATGCCACACAATGAATCAGTGTGTACTGGTGCTGACATTTTACTGTTTTCAGTGGACCATAGAAATCCTGGATCCCTTTATATTCCTTTACCTTCCATTTCTAATGCAATTGTCTTAAATATTTCCTCTGTGTGTTTGAACCAGGTCAGATCACATGATTTTTGCTTAAATCATCAAACACAATTTAGAAAGCTCCAGAGGAGATCTAAAATTTCTCTTTTCAGACTTCCTTTCTGATGTCCCAAACTTCCTTTTTTTAAAACTTCAGTTCTCATTTAGAGAGCTTCTCTTGGGACATTTTTAGGGCAGGTCTGCTAACAACGATTTTCTTCATTTTCCTTCATCTTGAGAGTATTTTTCTTTCTCCATTACTCCTGAAGTGTATTTTTTGTTATGTGCAGCATACTGTGATACCAGTCCTAGGGCGGTGTTTGAAGCCAGCTTACCTCAGAAAGAGGGGGGGGGACTAAAAAAGGAAGGAAGGAAGGAAGGAAGGAAGGAAGGAAGGAAGGAAGGAAGGAAGGAAAGGAAAAGAAAGAATTTTGCATAGTTCCTTTTTTCAAGCCCTTGAAAATGGTGTGTGTTTGATCCTCTCTGGCTTCCTTGGTTTCCACATCATTTCAGCTGCTTCCTGTACCTTGTTTTCCTCACTGCTTTTAAGACTGTTTTCCTTTGACTTTAATAAAGTTTGACTATGAGGTGTCTTGGCATGGATTTCTTTGGGTCTGTTTGTGAATTCACTCAGCTTCTTGACTTCATAGGCTTCTAGCTTAAAAAAATTAGAAATATTTAAGCCTTAATTCTTTCAGTATTCTTCAACTCCACCCTGTTCCTCCTCTCTTTCTGGGACCCCAATGTTAGATCTTGTGTTAGAGACCCAGAGTCCTTTAAGGCTATTTCTTTAAGATATATTTCCTGTCGTTTAGATTAGGTCCTTTACTCTCTTCCTTCTTTCCCTTCCCTTCCCTTCTCCTTCTCACTCCCTCCCCTCCTCTCTTCTTCTCTTCCTCCCATCCTTCTGACAAGCTTTCATCCTGCAGCCCAGCCTGGCCTCCAACTCACCAAGCTCCTGCCTCGGGGTCCTCTTTCCTGGGAATACAGGTATGAGCCCCAATGCCCAGCTCATTTGGGATATTACTTTTGAGATTCTGGCTGGTATTTGAACCTTAGGCTTCAGCTAACTCCCTTTGACACCACTCTGGCAAGGGCCGGGACGCCCCACCTGGACATCCAGGTTTCCCACTGGGCCACAACCAACAAAGGTTCCTGGTCAATGGTGGGCCTTCTGACTTCTACTGGCATCAGCCTGGCGGAGGGAGTTGGGATGTTCCATTCTGCTCCACTGACCCCACTGATGGGAAGGTGATTTCCTCAACTTCAGGTGCTGACAGAAACCTGGCTCTTCACTGTCCTCCTCTGGCACCTGACAGTGGGGAGCAGAGCACTGTTGCTATTGCCTGGTGCAGATGAAGCCCACGCAAGACCATGTCTTCTGCACCAGCTTGGAGGGGCTTGCTACCCTGCGCCCTGGGCAGGAGTCCCTGCTCTGGTACCAGCCCAGCAAGTGGGAAGACTATGGCCTCATTAGAGCCTATAAGTACCCGTCTCTTCAGCTCCTGTCCTGTGGTACAGTGAGGGGCTGCAGGGCTTTCTTCTGGGGTGTGACTGGAGAAGGGCAGTTCATACTGAACTTTCTATCTCCTGCAGCTAGAGAAGCAGACTGTCCTTGATTGCCGTCGTCAGTAGTCTGTGTCTTGACATTTCTGAGTTGTCGACTTCTTTGGCTCTAGCTCTGGGATCTGTGACAACTCAGAACGTTCTCTGTGATCCAGTCAACCAGCACCTGCCCACCTTCCAGAGTCTTTAGTTGTGTCCCTGTAGTATGTAACATCCAGTGATTGGGTTGTACCAAGCAGGAGCAGCAGGGAGACAGATATCCCCCTACCCACCGAGACATGGCAGTTCTTCGTCCTTGTGTGTGTGCACATGCACACAGGGGCCAGAGGTTGACCTGTCAGGTGTCTTCCTCAGTCACTCTCCACATTGTTTACTGAGACAGAGTCTCTCGTTTGAACCCAGGGCTCACCACTATGGGTAAGCTAATCAGCCAGCCTCCCATCTCTGCCTCCCAAGCACTAGAAGAATTCCAGACAGGTTGCCATACCTGCCTGGCGGTTCCTTGGATGCTGGAGATTCAAACTCAGGTCCCCACAGTTAAGAGTTGGCCTGGTATTTCTAATCACCTCTCTCTCACACACCAGAATGTCAGTGTCATGACCAGAAGCCTTGTTTGGTTTACGGCTATATCTCAGCCCTAGAACGGGGCCTGGTATGTGCAGCTATTCCATAAACAGGAATGGATAAATGAATGAATGAACGCAAAGCAAATAAAAGCAGATTAAAAACAGATATGCAATACTGTCCTGGAGTTATTGTGGCCCAGGGGCTCAGGTCATGTCACAAGCCCTCTTTCCCCAACTCTCCCCTAGATCCTCCAGGCACCTGCACAGAGCCCAGCTGGAAACCTTGGGGGCTGGGATGCCTGCTGGTGCTTGCGGCTCACATTGCTGAGGGGGTGAAGTGATGTATGGGGGCAGCTGGCCTGGTTTACAGAGCCAAGAGCAGAGTGGTCACTGGGGATGAGAGCGAAGGTGGTGACAGGAGCGGGGGTGGCTGTCCACCTGGTCTGTCCTCTGGGAGCTGCAGGGGCTGCTGGAGAACAGAGCTAGAGAGCAACATTGCTACTTGGTAGTGGACTGCAGGCCCCACTCCATTGGGCAGAGCCCAAAGCCACCAGGACCAGGAGATGAGTGATGTCAGACTCTGGACCCCCTATGGCCATCAGGACACCTGTGAGCAGCCATAGCTCTCTCCCCAGTCTGACCTTAGAAAAAGGAGGCCACAGTACCTGCATGGGGGAGATAAATCAGAGCGAGCTTCCTGAGGATCACACAGACTCTAGGACTGCAGAATCTTCCCAGGGATCTTGGGACCCCAGGCAATTCTAGGACCTCCCCCACTCCCATGGGACAAGCCTGCAACCCAACGTGGTCTCAAGTTCACTATCCTCTTGCCACCACCTCCTGAGAGCTTCGATTACAGGCATGTTCTGCCACTGCTGTTCCAATCCAGGACTCCATGATGTCCAGCAGCCTCAGTCTACAAAGTGGCTGCTCAGGACGGTGCTCAGTATGTGTGGTAGGTTAGGAGAGGACCTTTTCCATTCCGCTGCATTTCAGCAAACACAACAGCAGAACGTGTGTTTCCTGGACTTTGTTCTGTTTGGCCTTGCAGGTAGGTGACCAAGGTGATGGGGGTTGCATGAAGCCAGTGGGAGGGCAGATAGAAGCATGGTTGCTGGCTGGTTATTGTGTCAGCACCACACGGGCTGGCTAGAAGGCTGCTCAGATGCAGACAGGCCTTACGACAAACACCTGCCTTGATATGGCAAAGTTTTCACTTTTTTGATGTTCGGAACAACTGCAAACAGCACAGTTGCAGGGTTTGGGGCCCAGCTGTCCCCCTCTTTAGGCTGATTGCACTAGGACTGCATGCAGCCAGCAGCATTGGAGGCTGATTGTGAGTCTCTGGGCCACACACTGGACCCTCTCTGAGAGGGCTTCCTGATCCCAGAAGTGGGGACCAGTGGCTCCACCAGGGGGTCAAGGGCAGGCTGAAGAATCTCGGGGCCCATCCAGAGCCACCCATCCATAGCTGGTACAAAAGCTGCCACCCCAGGTGTTCTGCCCAGCATGCCCAAGGAGCACCTACTGTGCGCTGGGCCCTTGAGCACTGACCTCAAATATGACCCACCCTGGGAGAGGCTCTTAGGGAGCACTGTTCAAGGCCCAGTGCATTATCTCCCTTTCGTTTGTGGAAGTGGGGCCACATGCCCCATAGCCGCTCTTAAACCAGAGTGACGCTGGTACCACATGGCTGTCTTGAAATGCTTGCTCGATCATGGGACATTGTCCCCAGGAACCAGACACCTTATGTGAGAAGCCACTCTGGCCACCAGCCACTGCCAGCCAGCTCCTGCCTCTAGCATCGCACTAAGCCATTTCTAAGGTCAGCCTACTCTTGCCCCTGCTGACAGGACTGTTATGGAACATATGAAGTGATGCAGTTTTCCTTTAAGCCAGGAGGTGCTGGGTGATATGCTGCCTCTTGACAGAGAAAGAGGTGCTGCTACTCACGAGAGCCCCATGGGTAGAAGCAGTTGAGGACACTGGGGCACAGCTGTTGGGCTCTGAACCTGACCTAGGTCACAGGTTCTGCCACCTCTGCACTGCCACAGGGCCCAGCAAGGCGTGTCAAGGTGACACTTGAACTAGGTTCCTAACCAAGGGGACCCCTGTCAGCCATGGGAGCTTAGAGCCTCATTCTTCTTGCTAGGTCTGAAGTCAGATCTGGGGGCTCCCTCCCTGGGAGCTGGTTTCCTCCACCAGGTCAGGTGGGCCAGAGAGGCTCAGGCCAGAATTTTGACAAACAGTCTCACACATATTAAGCAAGAGAGATGACAATACAGTATGGCCCTGCTGAGGCCCCAAATGGATGACAATTGGGGCTGACCCTTCCTGCAGGCCTTTGTGACGGGGAGGAATGACAGGATCCGCATGGTGGTGGAGGCTTTAATAAGTCCTATGGGAATTTGGTGGGAGACAGGGCAGGCCATGGAGCCAGCAAGTATGGAAAGAAAAGACCCACGGCGGAAACCAGCATGCTGGGCTAGGGATGCTGAAAGTCGCAGTAGAGAGCCAGGGGCTGCAGAGAGGGGTCTGAGGAGGAGGCTCATCAAACTGTGACTCAGAGAAAGTGCTCCAACCTTTCCGAACCTCAGTTTCCACATGCGCAGCATGAGGTCAGTGAACGTGCTGAATCCTTCCTTCATTGATACAAGCAGTCATGTCTGGGGCATGGGACACCATGTTCAGCACACCCTCCAGCCGACGTCTTACTGTCCATCAGTCAACTGAGACCCAAACAGCTGGGGTGCGGATACCACTTCTACCACCCAGGGCTGGATTTCCTCAGGCAGGACTCCTGACTTCCCTAGACTCCCCTTAAGTACCCATCCAGAACACTCTCTATTGGGGTTCCTGAGACCTCAGCCATTGCTGCATCCCCAGCACCCATGACTGCCCTGGAGTCACAGGGTGCAGGAAATATATTGAATGACCAAAGGATCCCAGCCACCAGGACAAGACCTGGACACCTGAGGAGTGGACATCTGTGGTCATTCATCATCTCACTCCATCACCACCAGTGTCCATCGGGGACTCCTCTACCTGTCCAAGGGACAACCTTCTGGACCATACGCCTCTGGCCAGACCTATTAGATTTTTCCCATCTCCCTGAGGTTTAAGCCATTGGCTCAGAGATGGTCACACAATATAAATTAAGCCAATGAAAGTCACAGAGAGTATCTTTTGTTTTCAGTGTTGGAGAGGACTCCGTTCTGGGATGTTTGTGCTGTATTTGTAAGATGGGAGGAAAGCTACTTGAGGATGAAGCCATCAGAGAGGAGACTGAGTCAGGGATGGGGTTCCCGATGAAACTGCCTAACCTGGACCCAGCTGTGGCTGAAGGAGATGTTGTGGGGGTGGCTCCCTCAGCATGGGTTCCACCCATGCACTGCTGGAGAGTTCCTGATTCATTTCCAGCCCCAGAGGAGAGCTGGTTGAGCCATGCCACTAGGCTCATGCCATACCTCGCTGCAGTGACCATTCCAAGTAGAGACAGGTGGACCTATGCCCATTGGAGGGAAGCTTGGGACTTCAGCTGATGTTGGAAAAAGAACAGCCCTCTCTTCCCATATAAGAAAGAGGAGGTCTAGGCCTCTGGGAGAGCTCGGGGATGCAGGTTAACACACCAAGGGGCCATGCGTGTCCTCATGATCACAGAAGTCCTGATGGTGTGGGCACCCAGCTCAGTGCACTTTCCTGAGCTGTGAGTCAAGGAGGCTCCTTTTGGCTTAGGCTTGATGCTAAGTGTGCGTGTGCGTGTGCGTGCGTGCGTGCGTGTGTGTGTGTGTGTGTGTGTGTGTGTGTGTGTGTGTGTGTGTGTGTGAATGGGAGGGGGTATTCTATTATGATCTAGGGCTTCAGCCAATCCCTCAGGCTTCCCAGTCACATGCACCTGAGCACCTTAGTTCATGTCAGCATGGGATTCTGCCATTCACAAGCCAAAGGGCCCTGATATCCGTATTTCCTGTGCTTACCTGAGGCAGTTCAGGATGACAAGGCCCTAAAGGTAAAAGGCAGGGATGTCCATGGTCTTGCCCTTGCAGCCTCCACTTTGCTAGAGATCAGTGAAGAATCTGGCCTAAAGGAGTTCCTTAGGTCTGTGTTTCCACAGACAAGAATTGGGGTTCTCCTTAAGTTCTGAGGTGCACTGAAATTTTGCTGGGTGTTATCTAGGCTCTAATCCCCAGCTCCCCTGCTGCAACAGGGCCCACCACTATAAGGTTGTAGATACGTTTACCAGGGGAAGGCAAGGTCTCTTGGGTTCTGGTGAGTTCTGCCACTTGTCCTGGCCCAGGGCTGAGATGAGGGGAGAAACCCTCTGGCCCCCACTCCCACACGGGCTCTCTACCCCCTATGCTTTCCACATGTCAGGAGCTCTCTACACTTTCTCCTCTTAATCTAATAAATATAATAAAGTCTCTCTAAACCTTACTCTCTGGTCTATGGATTTTAATTCTTTAAATTCATAAGACAAGGACCCAGAATCTAAATTCTAGTGGCGCATTGGCGTTCTGGTGTATTGGCAAGAAACCCCAATATTCCTGTTTCATACCAAAGCCTGAGCAGCTGATCCACTCATTACCTACACCTGGACCCTCCTACCTCATCAGGTACACCAGAACCTTCTACAGCTTGTCAGCTTCATCTCTAGTTGGTCTCTTTGCCAGGTTGTCCTGAGGGCGATTCTCTCCGTCTCTACACACCTGCTTAGAGCTGCCATCACGATGTGATGTAAGGGAGGATAATGGACAAGGTGAGTGAGGCTGTGCTCCAAGAATGCTTTACTGACCAACACTAGAAGTTAGGTTTCCTATCAGTTACACGGAGCACCAAATATAATTCGCCTTCTAATTTTTTCAAGCATTAAAAAATGTAAGACTCATCCTGAGCTTGAGGGCTTGACCACACCCAGGTGGTATGGATGGGGTGAGGCCAGTGTTGGGGTGTCTGTATAGCATGTGTGAGGCTGGGTTTCATCTGCAGCACTGACTGTAATGTGAGCAAACAAACAGGTGGTGAATTGGATTTGGCCCACCTTTGTCTGGGGTCTCAAAGCACCTTTGGACTATGATGGAACCTCCCTCTGCACACGCAGCCCCTGCCCATGCGTCTGAGTTGAGCATTGAAGACCCAGCACACCTCAAATTCTGACTCATGAAGGCATTGCTGCTCTTTCTATCAAAAGCCACTTACCAAAAGGACCACCCATAGTCCCAGGAGTGGGGCCTCCAGTCTTCAGGGCCAAGGCTCACAGTGACCTGGAACACCTGTGTGTACATCATGTGAGCGACCATTCCCAGGAGGCCTGTGGACAGGGAGAAAAACAGCATCAGGAAGCAGGAAAAGACCTTGTCCCACCCCAAGAGCCCCTCGGTCATTTGCCAGCTGGCCTGTTAGTGCTGGGAAAAGAGCATGGACCCCAGGTAAAGGAAGCCTTTGGGAGCAGAGGGCTTCAGGCAGAGGAGTGATCTTCAAAGCCAGGCCAAGGAGCTTGAGCTGAGTTAAGGTAAGGGCAACCCTGAGGAAATTTAAATAAAGGAAACACAGGGTCCAATCAAAGTATAGATCATAGATCTTTTTCTGTAAATGGTAAATAAGTAAATGTTTTAGATTCTGAGGGCTATGTGCAATCTGCTGAAACTTAAGTTGGTCACAGACAAATACACCAATAAATGAGCTGAGAAAACTAGATGTGTCTCAAGAAAACTTTATTTGCCAAAGCAGACAATGGGCTGGATTTAACCTGTGACCATGTTTGCTGAATCGCGCAGTGGCCTCCTTGAGTAACACCACAGCCCCAAGCCATCTCCTCGTGAGCCTCTCAAACCTGACCTTGGCCACTGAGAAAGGAGACCCCAGGCTACTGTCTGAGCATATGGCCACAGACATGTGCTGAGGTCTTATCAGGAGCTCCCTGAAGTACACCCCCCAATCCTCACCAATACTCCACGTCATAAAGCATGAGCAACCCATCCCAACACATGGTGAAAGGCTTTGCCTCCACGCTGACATTTCTCTTATTGCTAGGGAGCTTGGTGTTTTTCACATGTCGCCTGCTTGCATCTCCTTTGAATGTGCTTGTCTATCTATAGCCTTTGTCAATTTTCTTGCATGGTTTTTAAGAATCTATTTTGTCACCACTTGTGTCACTCTATGCATCCAGGATACTGATCCTGTCTGTTGCACCCAAGGCACAGAGTTTGCTGCTTCTTTGGGACATCTTTTCTTTTTAAGTATTAAGTTTAGTTTTTCAAAGAAGGGTGAGTGGAAAATACTGTGTCCTCCCCTCCCTAACCTGGTTTCCTCTATAATTCACGTCTTGCATTGGGGTGAGATGCTTGTTACAATGAATGCACCGTACTTGAAACACTTTTCTTAGCCAAAATTCATAGTGTGCCTCAGGGTTCATTGTTCATCTTGAGGTCTGACAACTATTTGGTGACACATGTCCACCATTCAGTACCATCCAGAATGCCTTCAAGGCCCTAAAAGTCTCCTGAGCCCTGCCTGGTCATCTCCCCCTTCCTGCTCTTCCAAATTGCCGGCAACCACTGATCTTTTTCCTGTCTCCATAGCTTGGCCTTTCCGAAATGTCATGTTGCTGGAATCAGACAGCGCGTCACCTCTTCACGCCAGCTTCCTTCACCTCAAGATATGCATTTAAGACTTCCATGTTCTCTCATGGCTGGATAGCTCATTCGTTTTTATTACTGAATTAAATCCCCTGGTCTGCGTACAGCAGTTTATTTATTCAGTCACCTACTGAAGGACATCTTGGTTGCTCCCAAGTTTTGGCAATTATGAATAAAGCCACTTTCCCCCCATGCATTTCTACAGTTGATAGAATCAGGTTTCGCAGCCTTTTGCTGTATTGGTTTTTGCTTCTAGTGTCTAACTTTTAACACATTATTCTGTGCTTTTCTAATATATCTATAGATGTTGATGCAAATCCATCCAGAATCTATCTTGCCAAATGATGGGAGATAAGAATCTGACTGAATTTTATCAATGATTAGATAATTGCTTTGAACCCTTATGGGTGGCCTATTCTTTCTTTGTTGATTTAAAAAAAATATTTATTTATTTATTTGAGAGAAAGAGGCAGATAGAGAGAGCGAGAGAATGGGCGTGCCAGGGCCTCCATCGACTATAAACAAACTCCAGGTGCATGTGCCACTTTATATACATCTGGCCCATGTTGGTCCGGCAGAATCGAACTCGGGTCATTAGGCTTTGCAGACAAGCGCTTTAACCGCTGAGCCCCTTCTTTGATTTTTAAACGATTTCCTTGTACAGGTTGAGAATATAACTCATCAAAAAATTCAAAATACTCAAAATTCTAAAACTTTTTAAGTGCTGACAAGTAGAAAAGTCTGCACCTGACTTCATGTGACAAGTTGTAGTCAAAACACAGGTGCGTGAAAACAGAGTACAGAATTACCTTTGGGCCTATGTGAAGCACAAATGAAGTTCATGCGTCAACTTGGGTCCCCTGCAAGATATCTAATTTGTATATGCAAATATCCCCAAATCCAAAAAGATCCCAAAATACTTCTGGTCCCAAGCATTTCAGATGAGGGATGTTCACTTGGACTCCAAGTCAACCAGAACGCACAGGTCTTTCTCTAGTTCATTATCCCACTGATCGTGACCCACCTCCATCTCTCTCCCTGAGTCAATACCACTCTGATTTGAGTCATTCATTAGGCTTCACAACAGAACCTGTGATCCACACCAACAAGGCTGTCAATGCTATTTGGCTACTCGGTGACTTGGTTTCTGGTGTATAAAACGGATGGTTTCTGTGAGCATCCTCACTAAGGAGAGCTGTTATGGGCTGGATACGCTGTGAATCCTCAAAAGACGCATATGTTCAGAGCACGCTCCCTAGCTAGTTTTCTGTGGAAACCTGACAAGGTAGCACCTAGTTGGAAAAATTAGGTCACTAAAGGTGTGTCCTTGGGCTATATCTTGCCCTGATCCCTTCCTGTTTCCTTTTCCCTGCTTCCTATCCACCATGAGGTAAAGAAATTCCTCTACCACCGTGAGGTTCTCCCCAAGTACATGAGGCCAAGGGACTATGTTCTGAACTTTCTGGAACCATCAGCCAAATAGGTCCTTCCTCCCCTTAAGTTGTACAGGTCAGATACTCATCATAGCTTCTTGAGAGTAACTACCACAGGAACCAGCACATTTCCTACCAGTTATGATTCGGAGGTAAAACAGAGCTGTATCTCAACACAAAGTCTAGCAACTATGCCCAGAAGCTGGACCCAGGCTGCTGGCAGAACAATTAATTTCCTAAAGTCTCAGTTTAGAAAAACATTGATTCCTATATTGAATTCCATTTATCCCCACACAGGAAAGGCCGTGCTGTACAAAAGCTCAGTAAATGAAAACTACACTTCCCTCAAAGATCTCTTGTTGAGATTCTTGATTGCATTTTAAAGATTCTGCTTCCTAAACCAGACCCTCCGTCATGCTTCCAGAAACACACTTTTTCTGCTAAGTGAGGTCCACACTGTGGCCTCGTTCTAAGAACTCTTAGCAAAGGGGACATTTCTGGAATTAGTGACTTTGCTGAGTTACTGTGACTCAGAGATCAGCAGAATTCTGTGGATGAGCCTCTCCTGTGCTGGCATTGCTTCCCAGAAGCCCACATCTGGAAATCGCCTCTGTGATTTCCAGAATCTTCCAATTGCAGGATGGCACAGTTGAATTTCCACATACCTGGTGAGGCAGGATGGTCCCTTCTTGCCTTGAGGATTTTGGAGAACTTCAGAGCAGGGACACAATGGCAGGTCTAGAAGGGGGGGGGGTGGAACTGCAGAGCTAACCTGAATCCTAGCCCTCCTGCTGTCCAGATGATGAGAGTGGAAGTCCCTGGTCAAGACCAGGACTGGCTGGAGTCAAGAATAAGAGGATTAGCAGGGAGCCTGAAGTAAGGCAGAGATGGTTATGGTTGAGGGGTGGGGGGAGAGAGTCCAGTTTTCAACCCTGTCATCCACTGAGCAAACTTGGGACTGTGACAGTTCAGGCAAGCTCCATAGACTCCTTCCCCTTGAGTGGGAGGTGTCTTTGGCCAGAGCCCAAACCTAGGTGCAAAGGCTGATTGGTCAGGTATAGACCAATCAACTGTCTCTCTGACTTACCTGGGGAAAGTTTTAAAAAGCTTCCCTAGAACAAAGGCCAGTCTTCTTTTTCCACGTGGCATCCTAGAAGGACTTCATTTTTCCAGGTAAGGCCCAGGGTTCTTTTCCACATGAACCTTTCCCTCTGATACCTTTTCTTCTTCTGCTTGTTTGACTGAGCAGCACAGATTTATTAAAATCTCTCCCATATATTCTCCCCACAGTGGTGTCTGGAGAACTCTATAACTCCCAATGTTCCCTTAAATAATAAAGTCTCCTACTATACCTTAATATCTTGTTGTCTATGATTTTAATTCTTTAACTTTGTAGACAAGAATTCGGGTACTCCTTAAATTTTGGGGTGCATTGGAATTTCTGGTGGGCATTATCTAAATTCTAATCCTCAGCTCACCCTGTTACAGGAAGGTTGTCTTTCTGTGCTTCAGTTTCCTCCCCTGCTCCTATCTCATATGCTGGTATGAAGACAAAGTGGCTTCTATCCAGAAATCAAATATCTTATATCTAAGAGCACTTGGCATATAATAAGTCCTATATAAATATTTCTTTAAAATGAATGAATGAATGAATGAAGAGTGAATGAAAAAGCCCCCAACTCCCTACATCATCCCTGGACTAGACCAGTCTAGGACCGGACCTATTTTGTTCTCCATTGGCTCCCCAGCACCCAGTCCACTGCCTGGCATGCAGCAGGTATCTGAGGCGTGTTTGTTGAATGAATAGATGGCCACTGACTGCAAGGTGTTCAGGAAGGGCAGGTGTTTGGCTGACTGTTGTAAAAGGCTAGGATGTGGGAATGAGTTCGGTGAAAGCAAGAAAAAGCCAATGGTCTCCACAAGCAAATGTCATAGCCATCATTCCTTCATTCATCATTCACCAATTCAATCAGCTGACAAATATGTACCAAAGGGTTTTCACAAACTGTTCACAGGTGGGTGGGCTGAGGAAAATGGGAATAGATAGACAGAGGCCTTGTTCTAAGGGATCTCGGGATGTAGTAGCAAAAACCAATCAGAACATAAGCTAAAGAAAGTGTCAGACAGGTAAAGTGTCGTGAGGGAGCTGGAGAGATGGCTTAGTGGTTTAAGTGCTTGCTTGAAAGGCTGATGACCCAGGTTCAAGTCCCCAGTATCCACATAAAGCAAGATGCACAAGGTGGTGCGTGCATGGGGAGTTCATTTGCAGTGGCATAAGGCCATGGCGCACCATTCATTCTCTCTCTCTCCCTGCTTACAACTAATAAAAAATAAAAATAAAATTTTAAAAGTGTCCTGAGGAAAACAGAATAGAACTAAGTGGCTGGGGCCAGCAGGAGCACTTCAGACTGGAGTGACACTGAGGTGGGGGGCTTGGGTGGGATGCCGGAGGAAGACAACGCCGGAGAGGGAATGATTAAGGGGAGAGAGGTGGATGGAGGTTGGCTGAGGCCCATGGTGAGGAGCCTGGTTTCATCCTAAGCATGAAGGAAACCAGGAGAGGCTTTAAGCAGGGTCTCATTTGTAGTCTGGGTGTTTGCTTTTTGGTTTTGCCTGTGCAGGGCTGGGGATGGACTTAGAGCCTCGTGCATACTAGGCAAGTGCTCTATCACTCAGCTTCATCCCCAGCCCAATTTATGTTTTGAAGGTCATTCTGGTAACTGGTTGTGGGGTGTGGGTGAGGTGCTTATGAGGAGAAAGGGAAGAAGAGAGGCAGGTAGGAGGCTGAGCCATGCTGCTTGGATGAGAGTTGGCGGCAGCTTTGGGGCACATGTTGGAGGCTGAGTGTTATGGTTCATATGAATCCCTCAAAGGTTCTTGTGTCAGAAACTTAATTGCCAAATTCAGATGCCAATGGTATTTGGAGGTGGAGCTTAGGGAGGTGATGGGATTAGAGGTCATCACCCGGGTGGGGTCCTGGATGGCATCCACGGCTTTAGCAGAATGGGAAGAGAGACCTGAGATGGCCTGCTTGCTCTGTCTGGCCATATGCTGATCTACCAGGTTACAGTGCAACACAAACCCCCCAGCACCCTCAGATGCCAAAGAGATGCTGGTGCCCTTGTCCTCCCAGCCTCCAAACCCATGAGCTAAATACACCTCTGTTCCGTATCAATTTTCCAATCTTGGGTATCTTGTTGCAGCAACAGCAAAAAACTAAGAGGCAAAGTCCCTAAGACTTGTGGATGGTTGAAGTGGGTGGAGAGAGCTTCTTAGAGTCTGGCTGGCCTCGGGGCTTTGGTGTGAGCAACTGGGCAGATGATGTCACCATTTGCGGAAATGACAAAGGAGGAAGAGGAAGAAGCTTAGGTGGGTGAAATCTTTTGGGGCCATCTGAGCTTGGAATGCTTATTTTCTGTACACAGGGCATCAGGTGAGCAGTGGAGTGCACAAGCCTGAGGTTCAGCAGCCACTGGAGCTGAGTCTGAGCTGTGAGTCATCAGCAGAGCCCGGGGCCTGGAGGAGATGCCCAGAGAGACTGTGGGAAGGGAAGAAAGGAGTCTCTGGTGGGGCCCCAGCAGGAGCCAGTATCTGATGCTTAGCAGGGTGAGAGGGGCTGAGGAGGCCAAAGCTGGGGACAGAGATGTGGGAGGAAAACCAGGGTGAGGGGAAGAAAGTGTTCACGGAGGGAATGGTCATTGTGTGAAAGATAAAGATGGGGAAGAGACCACTGGACTTGACAGCATGGAGGTCATTGGTGACCTTGATTGGCTCCGTCTCAAGTGCAGGGGTCATGGGGCCTGCATGGGGGGGGGGTGTGCAGTGGCACAGATGCTCCACTAAGAGGAAATGATAGTGAAGGCTCAGAGCTCAGAGCTCATGGAGTGTCAGGAAAGGAGGATTGCGGGAAAAGGCAGGGGCATATAAAGAGGAGATGCACAATGTCGCACATCTACCTAGAATGAGCAGGTGGAGAAAGTGCTGGAAGGTGCAGAGCAGCACAGGGGTCCTAGAAGCAAGGACGAGAGAAGGTAAGTAGATGGGAGAAGGTTCTAGAAGCCAGTGATGGGCTTTGGGTGGCAGCTAGATGCTTTGCCAATGGGAACAAGGAGAGGAGAGTATGCAAGCCTGCCCAGCATGATGGCGGAGGTTCCTTCCTGGTCAACCTTCCACCTCCTTTATTAACTCTGAAATGCCACCTGCTCAGACTACAGCAGCCAGCGGGGAACAGGAGTGAGTGAGTGGCTGGAATCTCAGGTGACGGTCTCATGACTTCCCAGACAAACTCCTTCTGTGAGAGAATGTCAATGGGTCTCATGCAGTAATCCCAGCTGCTCTGTTTTCAGAACAGTTAACACTTGGTCACACCCAGGGACACTGTTCCAGTGCAAGCAGATTTCTGTCTCCTCTGTACCAGGCAAGGGCACCAGCCCAGAGAGAGGTAGGTAGGTAGGGTTCCTGGGGGGCTTAAGGGATTAAAACATGTGAAATAATCTTTCTAAAGAGTGGAAAAGTTGGGGTGGAGAGATAGCAGGTTAGGGCACTTGCCTGCAAAGCCTAACGACTGGAGTTCAAAGTGGCTCGTTCAACTGGAGTTTGTTTGCAGTGGCTAAAGGCCCTATCGTGCCCATTCTCTCTCTCTCTCTCTCTCTCTCTCTCTCTCTCTCTCTCTCTCTCTCTCTCTCTCTCTCTCAAGTATGGTGGTGCATGCCTTTAATCTCAGCACTCAGGAGGCAGAGGTAGGAGGAGAGCTGTTAGTTCAAGGCCAATCTGAGATAACATAGTGAATCCCAGGTCAGCCTGGGCTAAAGGGAGACCCTACATGGGGGAGGAGACAAGCTGGAAGTGTGTGACTCCCCCATAAAGGGTGACATGCCCTATGGGATCTGTGCTCCCAAATGGGAAGTGAGTCCCAGAAGCAGGGCTGGAGATGCCTGGTTTGAACACAGATTTGACCTGGCCACTCGGGGTTCTCACCTTGGATATCCAGATCATCTTTTGTTCCATTGATGTTGGGGGGACTACTTCTTGGGCATCTCTGAGGTCTGATGGATCAGGGCCCAATGACACCTTCTGAGGACACACTCTAGTCTGGAGATGTCACCTGGGTGGGGCATGAAGCAGTAGCAGTGATCTGATTTCTAGGCCTTTGCATAGGTCAGGCCCAGCTCTCTTTTGCACAAATGCCATGTTCCATTTGATGGAGCGATCATGGAGAAAGCTGATTAATTAGTTTGTTATTAAAGATGCTGAGGTGCTACCGAGGACGCTTAGGGAGAATCTGTGTCTAAATAAATATTCTTGTGTACGTCAGGCACACTCAGTATTGTCAGGGACTTCAGACCTGGAGGTACAGTTGGGGACATGCTAGAGGACAGACACAGATCTATGGGAGGAGGGAAGGATGGTGGCAGAGAAAGCAATGCTGGGGACACTGGGAGAATACTGAACAACTGCTGGCTACTAGACTTTTCTTTTTCTTTCCTTTTTCGTGAAGGAAATTCACTTCATTCATTGGCAGCCTCGAGTTCATTACCAGGCAGGTCATCTTGAGATCAGAGAGCAGAGAGGCCACAAACCACATTAAAATGCCCAAATCACATACTTATTGTATCAACTTCATATCACAGTGAGGAAGAGGAGGGGTAGGGCAAGTTCAGTGATGGTGAACTCCTGCCCAGCGTCTGTCTCTAGGCCTCAGCAGTCTCCCCTCACCCCACCATGGAACAGCACAAGTATAAGGGCTCTCTGAAGGTGTCCTGTGGGAAGGACGCTGGGCAGGACCTCACCATCACTGTGACTCACCTTTGCCCTGCTGTTGAGCAGCTGTGACTTTTATCTTCATTCATGGGCAAGGGACAGACAGAGGGTGTCAAAGCAGGTGTCACCAATGGGTGGCCCATTTTCGAATGCTATGGCTTTATTAATGCATTCATTCACTGTGTTCTCCTGCATTCAGGACATGGGAGCTCTGTGTCTGGTATGGCCCACAGTGGCTGGCTAATCTTCACCTGGGTTTGTCTGGCCTCATTTATTTCCCTTTCTCTGTAACATGGCACCGTTGTTGTCCTTTTTCCTCAAGGGCTCCTTCTCCATCTGGGGAGGAACTCAGGACCATGTTTACTAACCAACCTAGAAAGAAGAAGCTGTGTGACTGATGTTGGGCCCTCAATGGTTCCTGTGTCAGCCTAGCCCTTCCCTGCTCAGCTGGAAGAGGTAATTATGGCAAGTTTGCTCTCTCCCTCTCTTTTTCCCTCTCTCTCCCTCTCTCTCTCCCTCTCTCTCTCCCTGTCTCTCTCTGTCTCTCTTTCTCTCTCTCTCCAGGCCTCAATGTGTAGCCCAGGTTAGCCTAAAATTTTTGATCTTCCTGGCCCACTTCCCAAGTGTTGAGATTAGATATGCACCGTGCAAGGCAGTCTGCCTCTTTATTTATTGAATTTTTCCTTTTTTTTTTGAGACAGGATCTCACCTTACAGCCCAGGATGGCCTCAAACTCCTGACCTCAGCCCCCCAAGTGCTGAGACTACTGGCATGTACCACCATGCCCAGCTGAACGTCTGCCTCTCGTGGTCACTTCATCTCTGGCTCCTTGCACCTTCTGCAGAACTTGATGAAGTAGGCAAGCCCTCGAGGCAGGAGGCATTTGCTTAGGGGCATGTGAGCCAACCTCCAGTGGGATGGGCACCTCTGTGAGTCAGGCAGTCTAGACAAGAAACCCAGGGTTGTGTGAAGTGACCGCCAGGCTGATGGGTGAGGGGATGGAGTGAGAAGGCATGTGTAGGGCAGTGAAGAGGCCATGGAGCCACTTCCAGCAGCTCACGTAGGGTCCTGGGAGGTGAGAGATGCCACCGGAGGGCTAAAAAGAACATCTCGTGGAGAGATCTAAACTACCTAGGGAGTTTGGACTTGATCCTACAGGCAAATGGCAGGAACTGCACCACTGTAAGATGGGCTTTGTGTGTGTGTGTGTGTGTGGGCGTAATTGGTGGCAAGAGGAGGGTTGGGGGCAACCCAGAGGTTCATGCACAACACTCCACTCTACTGAGTTATGCTCCAAGCTACGTCCTGCTTTGTGAAAGCCCTGTCTGAGGTACAAGAAGTGATTAGAAAGAAACAGCAGGCAGAGAACTGAGGTGGCCAGGCCAGGGAACCTGAAGAGCGGGTGGTGGGTGGACAGGTGGCCTCAGGCTGCCTGGCAGCTCTGAGATGGAGGCACCCAGCAAAGCCTTGGTGCCGGGATTTAGGAATGTGAGGGACCTGGTGGGGACAAGAGGGGTCGACTGGGAGAGGCTGTTGGGAGCACAGCATCAGCCCACAGTAGCCGCCCCTGAAGGAACGCTAGAGCTACTCCAGGTGGAGGGTTCGTGGTAGAAAATGCCATGCTTTTCCTGCTCATATCTAAGATCCCCAGATGGTGCCACAGCTGAGACCAATGGCTGACTGCTGCTGGTGCCCTTTGCCAGGCTAGATACACCTGCACTTAAGACCATCCCCCAGCCGCTGTGCTGGAGCTGTTTAAAGCCGCCCAGGTCTATTTTTAAAGAATGAGCTATTTTTAGCCACTCTCCTGAGAACCCTCTTGGTAGCATATTTCAGAGTTTAAAAAGTTCCTCCTAACACATAACCTAAATCTTTCCAGCTCCAATTTAAGCTAATTTCTCGCTCTGCCCTCTGAGGACGAGAGGGTAAGCTGGTCGGCATCTCCTCCAGGAGCATTCCAGAGCTCTGCAATTAGCAGGGCGCCCTGCTACTCCGTCTGCTCCACAAGATCCGCCTTTCCACCCTCTCCAAAGGTCTCCTGCTCTTAGCATCACTCTCGTTTGAATCCTGCCTTTTAAAGTGAAGTGGCCCTAACCAGAGGTGGCATTTCACGGGGACTTTCCAGTGTCAGTAAGCGCTTCCTGGGTGTTGCAGTCAGCTTCTCCTTGCTGTGACAAACATCCAACCATGAGCAGTTTATTTTGTCTTATAGACTTGAGGGGAAGCTCCATGATGGCAGGGCAAACAAAGGTATGAGCAGAGGGTGGACATCATCTCCTAGTCAACAACAGATGGACAATAGCAGCAGGAAAGTGTGCCAATCACTGGCAAGAGGAAGCTGGCTATAACCCCCCATTAGCCCGCCCCCAACAACACAGCTCCATTAAGGTTCCGGTTCCCAAACCACCATGAGCTGGGGATCAAGCATTCAGAGCATGTAAGTTTATGGGAGACATCTGAATCAAGCCACCATACTGGGTTCCCACCAGCCTGCCCACCACAGCCACTCCCCCAGCCAAGTCACTAGAAGGGCTGAGGCCCTGTAGGGCCCACAGGGAGCCCAGGGGATCTTGGGTGGCCTAGAAAAAAATCGGTGTGGGGTGGTTTTTGATATTAATGGATACCCTCCTCATTGGGCAACTGGGTATAAAACATGCAAGGCCTCAGGACACAGCTGTAGGAGCTGCAGAAAATAACAGGCAAATTGTGGCTCTGGGGATTTCAAAAGCCTGCGTGAAGGAGAAAACAGAGAGAGAGAGAGAGAGAGAGAGAGAGAGAGAGAGAGAGAGAGAGAGAGAGAGAGAGAGAGAGACTGCATGATCAAGCAGTGGTCAGCCTCCTCCGTAACCCAGACCAAGGAAGGCTGCAGGCCTGGAAGAGAAGAAGCAGGTGGAAAAGGGGGAAGAGAGAGGAAGGAAGAGGACGGAGGGAAGGAGAGGAGGGGGAAAGGAGGAGGAGAGAGAATAGGACATAGATGACAGGGAGGAGGATGAGGAGGAAGAGAGGAAGGGTTCCAAGAGCGTTAAGTGACTGATGGAGACAGGTAAGGGCTCCAGCCTCTCTTCAAGTGCCTCCATTCGACCCCTTTCCTTGGGAAATGAGGAAGAGAAGTCAGCCCCCCACAGACTCACAAGGCCCCTTGGACAGGATGCACATCTCCTAAGGCATACCTGCCTCCTGCCTTCTCTTAAGACTTCTACCCTGGAAATTCATGGGCAATGTCTGAGTTCTTGACACTCTGCTTGCTGTGGACTCTGACTTCCTGAAGAATGACCTCTGGCCCTGGGCATGAAACCTGTGACTACCTGCCACAATCCCCTTTCAACAGCCCTCCCCCCAACTGATTTCAGGACATCATACACACTTCATACACCAAGAACCCACTGGTGTCCAGGAGGTAGACGCCATGTGCACAATGCAAAGGGGTCATGCCAAGTGGAGGGCTCTGCCAGGCCTTGGTGGCCTGGGCTTCCTGCCTGCCCCTCCCCAGAAGCTAGGAACTAAGGGACCCCAGGGTATCCTGTAGGATTTTTGGGAGGTAAAGGTAAGGCTATGAACAACTGCCCCAGCACAGGGAAGGCAAGAGAGACAAAGCTGGGAAAATGAGCTTCTGCTGCAAGATGCTTCCACAGTGCCTCTGTGCAATGAACATGAAGGACATCCCTTCATGTTCATTGCACAGAAAGATGGCTGGTGGGCCGAGGAGTGGCTGCATGCCCCACAGCTGGTGCAGAGTCCAAGGGCAGAGACCTTGTCGCTTTGTGGTCAGCGTTCATTCATCACTCATCCATTCTAAACACAACTCATGAGTGTCTGCCCTGGACCTGAACCAGGCACTACGCCGAGGAGTGAAGAAAGATAAACAAGGTAGACAGGAGTCCTCTGAGCTGGGAGCTTCTGCTCTGATAGGGGACACAGGCTGTGAGAAGCAAGAACCACCAAGGGTTCTGAGTGTCAGGAGTAGGGAGCACCCAGTTCTGGGAGCCACAGAAGCTTTGCCGAGGCTGCTGCTTCAGTGGAGCCCGGAGGATGAGGCGCTAAGCAGGTCAGAGCTGTCCAGAGCACCTGCTGGACACAGGCTTATTTTAGACCAGGATCTCCAAAGCTCGGCACTAATGACTTTTGAAATTGATAACCTTTGGCTGTGGCGCCTGTCCTGAGTATTGCGGGCTGCTCAGCAATGTTCCTGGCCTCTCCTCATTAGATGTATGGATATCAACACATGCATGATGCACACATGTACATAGACGAGCACTGCAAGCATAGCAGTCAGAAGTGTCTGCAAATGTCTCCCAGCGTCCTGGAGGATGGTGGTGAGGGAGCAAAGTCACACCCAGTGGAGCCCCAGTGTCAGATGCCACACCAGCTCCATCTGTCCAAGCTAGAAACAATCCCAACATTCTCCAACTTGCCCTCTCCTTGCATTTTGCCCATGAGAGTTCTGTAACCTAACAGAAGTTTAGGGAATGACATTTCTACCTTGACCCCTGCCAGCCTCCTTGCTATCCGTCTGTCCCTCCATTGGTGGCATCAGCTGACTTGCAAGTCCTGTTCCTCCGGCCACTTGTGTCTAACTGCTCTGAGATTCTGCATGTCCCCACAGAGACTTCCCCATGCCACCCAGTGAGCTTCCCTGCCCAGTGACCTGCCTGCACATGAGGAAAAAGAAAGGCCTTGCAGCTATCACCACCTCCAGAAAGCCCACGATAATAGCCTTCGGTTCCTTGGGCACTTCAGTTTGTAAACTGCACAATCCTTGCCTCGGCCCAGGAAGGCTAGGCCGCTACATGCTCATGGACAAATGAAAGTAAAGCTCAGAGAGGTGGAACAACCCACCCAGAGCAGCACAGCCTCGAAGGACTGGTCTTGAATGTAGGTCTGTACAGGTGTAGACATTTTGCTATCATGGCTTCATTCACTCATTCCATCATTTATTCCGTGACTATCTATCACACAGGAAGTATGTGGCTTGGCCCTGTCCAGAGTAGGGAACATAAGGGACAGAAGCCCCTCCTTCTAGGCAAGGTGTCCTCTGTCTTCTGTCCTGTGGCAGATTCTGCCAGCTAACAAACAGCGGGCTAGCTCGTGCTCACCCATTGCCTCAAAGTAGCCACCGGGGAGTTTGCAACTCCTGGGAAAGCAGGCAGAAAAGGCTAACTGTGTGAAGAATTTCCATCAAGGGAATGTGTCCTCTGAGGGCTCTCCACTCCCTGGCCATCTGTGGAAGCGGAGCAGGCGTCTGGAGGGAAGGCAGGGACTAGGGAGAAAGCAGCTGCTCAGTGGAAAAAACCAGGAGGGCAGAGGAAGGTGGGCACAGGAAAGATTCATGGGCAAGGGTACTTATTACAGGAGATGGAAGCAGCTCAAAATCCACCAAAGGGGTAAAAGGAATTAGCTAGCACAACGGAAATTGTCATCTCCTTTGACCTTCTCTCCTCCTCATCCACTTCACTCATCTCTGGTCCTTCTGGCCTCGCTGCTGCCCCTTGACAATCCCAAGCATGTTTCCTGCCTTTCTCTCCACTAGACCCATTCCCCCTCAATATCCATGTCCTGTTCCTTGTCCCTGCTGCAGAGCTCCAATTCCAGGCTTCTTTCTCAACAGTGGTGGGGCTATGACATTTGGAGGTCATGCTCCTTGGGCTTCCGAGAGGCGAGCGCAGACTGACTGGTCCATGCTAGGGAGACCCTCGAGCCTAGAGCAGCCAGTGACCTGCAAATCTCAACTATCTCTGAGGTGACCCAAATTGAATTCAGATGTCTAATTCCAGGGCACCACTGGCCATGCCTGCCAGGCTGCCACTTATTAAGGTGAGGTGATGATCTGTTCCCTAGTGTGGCTATGGTGGAGGTGACAGGAAGTGGAGTTAAGTCATAAGGTTGTGACACCTCTTCTCCATTGAGGCCTTCTGTCCCAGGATGACCCAATGACATAAATGACCTTGTCACAGCCACCCCTGGCCCCCAATAGAATTATAACTATCTATACTATGTTTAGTCCAACTTTAAAGGTCCCACAGTCTTATCTGAAAGTTAAGATTGTCTTTTAACTTTAAATTTTGTAAAATCAAAACAAGTTACAAACTTTTAATACATAATGGCAGAGAGTAAACATTTCCAACTGCTATGAGGCATAACAAGGAACGACTGGGCCAAGGCAAATTCAACAAACATCAGCAAACATCCACATCTGCAGTTCAAGTCCCATAGCACAACCAGTGACTGACAGTCTCCAGATTTTCCAATTCTGTCCCTCCAGCTTGGCTGAGTACCTGGGGAAACTTCCATCCCAAGCCAACAGCGCTCCATGGTAGCCCTTGCACAGTCCTGGTATGTCCAAAACATCTTCAGGTCTCCATTGCAAACCACAGTCCACCTTCCAATGGCTTCACTTGCCAAGCAGGGACTTCACGCCCTGTTCCAAATACCGTATCTCAGCAGTGGTTCCTGGAACCGTGTGCACTTCACGACCCACTCCAGCATGCATTCCTCGTGCTTCCAAAAGCAGTACCAGGTATGCAGTACACAGCCATGTTGTTAATTCAGGGACTAAATAGACGTGACCTTGAAGAGCAGATTTCTTTCTTTCAGCGATTTCCTTTCCAGAGAGTTTGCATGGTCCTTCTTTCTGTCCTTACTGGGTGGAAACACCTCAGGCATCTCTCCATTGTTTCAATGTAAAGCAATTGGGCCATAATCAAAAGCCAGTCTCTGCTAGTAAGTTAAACTTGCTTTGAGGTTTTTCCAACTTCAAATCTTAAATCTCAGTACCATATCTGTAGCCAAGCACACAGTCCATTTCTTAAATTCAGCTTTGGTCAAACTCTCTGGGCATGGGCAGTAGGACGCATCCACCCCTTGGCCCAGGCACAAACTTCTATTAAGGTTTTCTGCAGTCTCTCCTTCCCCTTAGAAAGTTCACAAGCCAAGCCTCCAAATGTAATTTTCTCTGCACTGAGCATTTTCAAATTCTCACCAAAATAGTCCATAAAACTTGGCTTACTGCTCTGGAAGGCATCTTCAGTTGCAAGTACCAAGTCCATGTCCATTCCTCCAGTACACAAGTTCCAGAAGATCAAAATCCACATGGTTAGATTCATCTCAGCAAATTACCCCATTCCTGGTACCAAATCTGTCGTAGCCAGGCACATGCTGCTGGGATGAATCTCCAAACCAGGCACAATTTTGGGGAGGAAAGTATTTATTGAACTAACAGATCGAGGGGGAAGTTAAGGAAAAGGCTGGCCCCCTTTCACAGATCCAAGCAGAGACAGACAGAAGCCCACCACCAGCACCTTAAGCAAGCACACTGTAACACACAAAGCAACAGACTTGAGTTCTGGCTGCTGTTTGCATATGTATAGTAGGTATTTCGCATCCACCTTAGAAATACCTAGGCCAGACCCCAGGAGGCCAGGCCAAAGTGACACCTCCTCCAACCAGGAAGCTAGAGACAATCAACAATTTTAATAAACCATTGATTCTATTGGGGGACATCTATTCAAACTACACAAGGCCCATGTGGGAAGGAACTGAAGTGCCTCCTGCCAACAGCCAGTGAGAACTACCAACCATATGGGTCAAAGCAAACCATTCACCAGATGAGTGTCAGAGAGAACCTGGCTAAGCTAGTCACTTGACTGTGACCTGCCTTTGCCAGGCCACCTGCACTGCTTTAAGCCACTGTGTGGTAATGTTATACAACGTTTGGTGAATGTCAGCCCCAAGCCAGGACTGGCTAAGGTGGGTACTGGCTGTGAGTTTAGCCCTGGTGATAGGGTCATCCAGGTCTGCTGGGGGAGTCACACTCCTGACCCAAGCCAGGCCACACAGATAGCCTGGATATGTGACTGCACAGCCAAAGACCAGCCCCTGCCACCAAGTCCCATACCTGCTGTGATCAATTTCTTCACCAGCTCCTACCCCTCCACACACACACACACACACACACACACACACACACACACACACACACACACACATACACACACACACACACAAATGAAGAAGGATAGACAGCTTTGAAAACCAGAACAAGCAACCCAGAACTCAGCAATATAAACTTATTAATCATGTTCTGTGAACCTTCAGTAACCCAGCTAACTTTTCATTGTTTCTCACTCAGTTTATTTTTTTTGTTTGTTTGTTTTTTCCCCATGGAGAATTTCCATCAAGGAAAATTCTCACTCTAGCCCAGGCTGACCTGGAACTCACTCTGCAGTCCTAGGCTGGCCTTGAACTCACAGCGATTCTCCTACCTCTGCCTCTCCAGTGTTGAGATTAAAGGCATGTGCCACCATACCCACATTCTCTATCAGTTTCTGGGGTGTGTGAAAAATCTCCAGCATCACAGAAGAAGGTGTGTGTGGTAGTTTTGAGTAAATGTCCCCCAATAGAATTTATTATAATTGTGTTTATTAAATTGTTAATTCTCTCCAGGCCTCTGGCTGGAGGAAGTGTCACTTTGGCCTAGCTTCCTGGGGACTGGCCCTTTCTAAATTGAATGCAAAATACTAGGGATAGATATGTAAAAGAAAAGCCCAAACACCAGCCTGGCAGTTCTGCATTTTGTGAATTACAGTGTTACAGTGTGCTTGCTTGCTTGCTTGCTTCTGGAGGTGCTGTCTCTGTCTCTGCTTGAATCTGTGAAAGGGGGCCAGCCTTTTTCCCTTAACTTCCCTTGGATCTGTTACTTCAATAAATAATTTCCTCCCCAAAATTGTGCCTGGTTTGGAGATTCACCCCAGCAACGTATGACTGACTACGACAGGATGGAAAGATTGTAAGGCCCACAGGCTAAAACTATCTTGAGACACTGCCCTCCTCCCTGCCTGACAGGTGCATTTATAACTCCTTGGTGAATAACCAATAACCCCACTGAGGAGGCCCTTAGTGGAATGGGGTAGAGAAGATGGAATATAAGAGACACACCATTTGTTCATGTAGTAAAGTGCATATTAATACAAAATCCTTACCACTATGGATTTATCAATCTCTTCCTGTGGTTCTGTCAGTTAGTGTTCAATGTTCTGTTTTCTTTTACCATCATCATCACCACCATCATCATTTTGTGGTGGTAGAAGTGGAACCCAGGGCCTCACGTCAGGCAACTGCTTGGTATTTTGAAGCTCATGTTATTTGAAGCTAATGGTGGATCAGATTTTCCTCATTTTGTTATTTTTCCACATCTATAATCTTATATTGCATCTATGAGTCTTATGGATTGTTTGGTCTTAAGTTCTCTTCAGTCAAGTAACACACTGTTCACTCAGCTTACTTTGGTTCCTACTTTCCAAGTAGGTTGTTTTCATCCTTTTCTCTCCCATCATTGCATCTTCTAAAGTACATCTCTTGTGTTGTTGAATCTGATGCTTGTATTGCCATAATCCAAGAGCTTTGCCTTTTGGTTTCTGAATTTAATCCAATTACATTTTTTTATAATTTGGATTTCTATAGTTCTAACACTTATTGTTCACTCACCAACATCCTGGAGGCACAATCTCTCCTGGAGTGGCCCAAGGCACTTACAGGAGCACCATGGTACTGAGAGAAAGTCTCGAATCATCACAGCCACCAGCCTGGGAAGATCCTGTGGCCCCAGCCCAGGTGTTCTTATCTATCCCTTACTGAGACTCAGTCTTTTGTGAGTAAGCCCAGCCCAGTTAGAACTGTCACAGCCACAAGTGGTGGCAACACAGCTCCAACTGGATTAAAATGAGAGGAACTGCAGTAGCTCAAGAAACTGAAGGATGCATACTGCACAATGCAGATGCTGGCATAGTGACACGAGGAACTGTGTCTCCAGCTCTCAGGCTCTGGAGTAACCCATGCTGGCTTCAGTCTCAGGCAGGTTTCTGCTTCACAGTGGACCCACCAGCTCTGAACTGACAGCCTCATGTCCTAATAGCATCCATCCCAGCCCTACTGCAAATCCGTTGTCCTGGTTTGTATCATGTGTCCACCCTGGATCAATTGTACTGGTCACAGGGCTGGAATGTTTTGATTGGCCAGGCCACAGGGACATTGCTGGAGTAGGGATGGGGTGCATGCTACATGATTTAAGATTGGAGAAGAGGTTTTCAAGAGGCAGTCACCTCCAGCTAATCTAGAGAGAAGGGAAAGGCAAGCAGTTCCTCTCATCTGTAGCCACCACCAAGCCAAGCAGTGGGAGATGAAACTACCTTTAGAAAAACACAGCTCTGTCTCAGAAAAAGAAATCTCTGCACCTAGCACTTCAAGTCCATACCAGGGAGGCACTGATTACAAAAGCACAGGTCATAGGCCCCAGGCCCCTGGGAGAGCTCTCATGAAAGCTCCAGACCTGGGCCTATAAAGTTGGAAGCCCAGCTCTGCTCCCCCTCCAGGGAAGGAACCTCCATGATGACTGTACTCTGACCACCAGGAAGGGCCCTTCCCACACACATGCACATAGACAGGTCAGTGCCTAGTTGACAACTCTCACAGTCTACTGGGCTCCATGGGCACAGAATGAACAGAACACCATCTGTTGCGGTCAACTTCTTAGCTGCTGCACAGGAAGAACCCAAACAAAAGCGGCTTGTGGAGGAATGGGTTTATTTGGCTTACGAACTCGAGGAGAGACTCCATCCTGGCAGGGAAAACGATGACATGAGCAGAGGGCTGGACATCACCTCTGCCACAGCACTGCAAACAGCGGCAGGAAGGTGTGCCAAATACTGGCAAGGGGAAGCTGGCTTATAACCCCATAAGCCTGCCCCCAACAACACAGTTCCATCGAGGTTGTAAAATCCAACTGCCATCAGCTGAGGATCAATTACCCAGAACACTTTCATTTGTTTGTGGGGGACACCTGGATCAAACCATGACACCATCCCTGCCACAAGGCTTAGGGGCTGCTGGTTCACTCTTGGGTCTCTTTGGACTTGGGCTTGGTTCTGGCCACCACAAACTCCAGTCCTTTCTCCATACCTCAGTGTCCAGTGCTCCTGATACTGAGTCAGCCCACTCCCAACCTAGAGCCCTGGACCATGCAGCGGGTTGTTCTGAACTGGGCTCATCAAGGCAGGATGAAGAACCATCTAAGGGTTCCTTTGGCTCTGCACTCTCTTGTTCATCCTAGGAAGTGGCCCCCATGCCAACGTCACCTGGGACCCACACCCAGGACTGTTCTGTTGAGTGGGAGCCCCATGTCCTTGGTAGGCTCTGGAGGTCTGAGCAGTTGTTGGCACTGTGGGGAGTGGAGGCCCTTGGCTGGCATCAACAGCAAGTTCTAGTGTCAACTCTGTGTCCCCTTCAGTCCTCCTGTCTCCATCTCCTTGCTTTCTCTGTGTGTCCTTCTGTGCATGTCTTCCTATCTCTGTCCCTCTGTCCTCTCATAGAGACACTTCCATCCCTCTATGACTGACCTGGTCTCTGCCTCTCCCCCCTCCCATGAACCACATATCTTGTCACGACACTGCTAAGGCACTGTGCCATGGACATCATCATCTTGAGAGCTGACCATGGAGCAAGCACTGGACTGTTTCCTGTGTTCCTTGGGATAGCCTTGGCTACTTTCTGATAGGGAAGAGGTGACTAAGGCTTGGGGAGATGGAAAGCTTGCCAAGAGGCGCACAGTGGTGGTCAAGGCAAGATCCACACCTGGACACTTGGTCTTCGCCCTGCCCAGGCAGTGCTTGCCTGCATTGACCTGATCTCAGTGGTGAACTTGGGAGGGAATCCAGTCCCTTCCCCTAGAGTGTCTCAGGGTCTGAATATGGCTTGTGACACCCCTGCCAGACAGGAGGGATGCAGGAACAATGGAAACAGACCCTCAGGCTCATAGCCGAAGAGAGGTAGGAACGAGTGCAGACTCATCTCAGAACACAGCCATGATGGTATCACTGAGAGGGTGGCACTATGTGGCTCTGGGCCTGGTTCCCCCACTCATCACTAGGTGGTCTCAGACTGCAATGCTGACCTCTCTGGGCTTGATTTTCCTCAATCAAAATGCCAGGTGCATTGATAAGAAGCAGGGAGTCTATGGGAGGCTCAGGGTGTGTCTGGCTCCTGGGTCAGTCACAGGCAGTGTAGACTGATGGCCCCTCTGAGTGACTGCAGTAAGATCCACCATGTCTAAGAGACTCCACAAGCTTGGCTTTGCCCGTGCCATAGGGGTTGAGCCTTGATTTCCCTCCTGTTTCCTACTCAAACCCCACTTCTGGGGTTGGATCCTCTGCCTGCTGGACAGAGTCCTGGCCACCTGCTTCTCCACCTGCCTCTCCTAAGGCCACACCCCTTGGAGTCTACCATTTGCTGGTCACACCCTGAAGAGTTTCTTCTCCTTGGACTGACACCTGGGCCTCCCAGGCCTGTCCAAGCCTACTTGATATCCCCTCTGAGCTCCCAGCATCCTTTGCTGCACCTACTCCTCTAAGTCTATTAAAACAGAGAGAAACCAGCTGTCACCAGCATGAGTTTTATTTCCAATTTTATTAAACTTATTAAAATTCTTACCTCTTCCAATCCCCCCAAATGGCCAGTCTCTCCCTGGCCCTGTGCCTGGGGCCAGGTTCATTTGTATGAAAGGCCTGTGGCCTGCATGGTCCCCAGCTCTGCCTTCCAGGAGCATGCAAAGGATGTGGCAGAATTGGAATCACAAATGACCAGTAGCAGCCTGCCCTGCAGCCAGGATCTCAAAGACTCCCTGGCTGCCCCAGCTAATAGGCCCCGGTTTCCTTCTAGAACCTTCAAGCCCCTCTGGGGGCTGCGAACTTGCTCAGAACACTCTACCACATTTATTGTACTAACATTTATGGAGCATCCTCTAAATGCCAGGCATGGGGGCAGCCACCGGGGATTCGGCAGGGCTGTTCCCCAAGGCTAATGAGGAGAATGGCATAACACGAAGTAAAATCAATTATTACAAACACTGAAATAGAAATATGTGCAGCCCCGATCGAAAACTGGCAGCCCGTGGGCTGAATCCAACCTGCAGATGTTGGCGAAAGCCGTAAAAATGGATAGGTTTTTTTTTTTTGGCCAGCATTTAAAAATCTGGAGGATTTCCATTAAAATATGGGAGTTTTGGCTTCTGTAAAAAATCAGAAATGCTGGCATCACTGGGTCCCCATCTCCCCTTGGCAGCTGAGGGTGCCTGAGTGTTTGCATTCCCCAATTCACCTACAGGCACCTAAGCCACAGTGCAATGGTTTAGGAGGTAAGATCTTGAGAGGTGATTAGATCATGTGAGTGGAGGCCCAATGCATGCGATTCATGCCTTACAAACAAAGCCCCAGAGAGCTTCTCACTCCTTCCATCCCATGAGGACACAGCTCAAAGGTATAGTTTTAAAACCAGGAAGGCTTCAGCAGACACTGAATCTGATAGAACGATAATCATGGCCTTTCCAGCCTCCAGTTTGGGGTATTTTTTAAAAAATATTTTATTTATTTATGAAAGAGAGAGAGAGAGAGAGAGAGAGAGAGAGAGAGAGAGAGAGAGAGAGAGAGAGAGAGAGAGAGGCAGATCGAGAATAGCGAGGGCCTTCAGCCACTGCAAATGAACTCCAGACACATGCGCCACCTTGTGCATCTATCTGGCTTTACATGGGTACTGGGGAATTGAACTCAGGTTCTTCTGCTCTGCAGGCAAACACCTTAACCGCTAAGCCATTTCTCCAGCCCCAGTCTGGGGTATTTTTGATCTAGCTCCCCTGCACACCATCCTCTTGACCTGGGTGAGCTGCCTTATGACAGGTTTTGGGAAGGTAGAGACATGATGGAAGGTGCACCCTGGTACCATCAGCTCCTCGGCCACTGTCCTTGGCCATCTCTCCTGCCATATCCCAGCTTATACTCATACCCACATTTCCCTCTCTGCTGCTGATGGTATTTTAACTTCAGCCCAACAATGGCCTGAAGAAGAAAGCATAGACAGGGCTGTTTGGTCCAGGTTTCATGATGCCTTCAAAGGGGAGGTGAGCTTGGAGCTGGGCCTGGGAAAATCAGTCATGGTGAGAAATGCAAGGAGCACCTGCTCTGAGGGACTCCTGTCTCAGGAGGGTCCCAGATATCCATATGTCTCCTGGCACCTGCCCCAGAGAGCTGAGAACCAGGGTTCAGGTGAGGGCCAAACATGAGGGATGAGGGAACATAGGAAGGAGGGTTCTCAGGTTGTAGAGAAGAGAAGGGGGCTGGGATCTCAGCCTTCTTTTGCTTAGTTTTTATTCTGAGACTGGGTCTAAAGATGTTTAGGCAGATCTTGAACTTGTAATCCTCCCTCCTCAGCCTCTCCTGTAGCTGGGAGGTCTCGCTTTAACCCTGAGCCACATGCGGAGGAAGTGTCAGGCTCTAGGCTGCTGCACCCCTCCAGCCTCTCCCTTCCCTTTTCTCCACTTTTCTGTCCCTTTCCAATCTCCCTTTGCACCTGGGTATGTAATTCTGTCCCCAGCAGGTCTGTTCACCACCTTCCTCTGCCTCCTGTCTCCTTCCTTCTCAGACTCTCATCTCTTCCTTGTCTTCCTGCCTCCTCAGTCTGGAAGAAACCTAAGCAGGGAGGATTGCCCACTCATATAAGGACTGTGTCAGCCTCAGAGCCCAGGAGCACAGCTGGGCTCCTCCTCACAGCTAGAGTGCACATCTCCACTCCCATCTCGGTTCCAGCCTGGGGACCTACCAACACTCCACACCTCCCATCTCCGCCTTCCAATCTACTGATCAGCTTCTCCCTGTATGCCCGACTGCCCTCTCTTGTGGCCAGACACATACAGGAACCGCTGAACCACCAGGCTGGGCTGTTCAGAGCTGTGCCAACCCTTCCCCCATCTCAGAACACGCATTTTAAGCTCATCCTGACCATGTCACTTCACTTTTAAATGAGTTCCAGGTGAGCCCACATGGTCTAGCATCCCAGGCCAGCCGTGGTCTGACCCGTTTTCTGCTTCACTTCCTCAACTGAGAGCAGCCACTTCAGTGCTACCTTCTCAAGCATTGCTCAGGAAAGCTCTCGGAACTTCTGATTCTTGCTTCCACCTACTGAGTGCTGGGAATACAGGTACGGGCCACCACACCCTGTTTATGTGGCACTGGGATTGACTAGACAGACACTCTGCCCACTGAGCCACATCTCCAGCCGAGAAAACTCAGAGCTATCTGGACTCTTGAGGGGCTGCTACTGACATCCAAAATGTCAAGGCCAGGGATTCAGCTTAAAATCCTGCAGTGTACTGCTGTAGAGATGGTTTAGCGGTTAAGGCACTTGCCTACAAAGCCTAATGACCCTGCTTCAATTCCCCAGTACCCATGTAAAGCCAGATGCACAAAGTGGCACATGCATCTGGAGTTCCTTTGCAGCAGCTGGAAGCCCTGGTGCACCCATTCTCTCTGTCTCTCTCTGCTTGCAAATAAATAAACAAATAAAAATATTTTTTAAAAAATCCTTCCGTGCACAGGGGTCAGCCCAACTTCAAAAAAGATCCACTCCAAATGTCAACAGTGCCCTGGCTGGGAGCCCCTACGCTGGGGCCCAGGGGGCAGCAAAGTACAAAAATTATTATGTAGTCATGCACTACTTAAAGCCCAGTGGGTCCAGGACTGCCACAAATCTGAGTGAGCCCATAAGATTATTCTAATGGAGATTAATTACATGGAGATTATAGTGGTTCAGTAGCATTGTAAAGTTCGCACGACTCACAGCCCACGTGTTTGTGGCGCCGCTGAGCTCACAGTCTGGAACAGGTCTGGGTGTGGCATGGTGTGGCGTGTGGCTGAGCATAAGAAGGCCCTGGGTCCAACCCCAGCACTGCAAAGCCTAGGATGCACACCTTTAATCCCAGCACTCGGGAGGCACAGGTAGGAGGAACACAGTGAGTTTGAAGCCAGCCTGAGACTACATAGTGAATTCCAGGTCAGCCTGGGCTAGAGTAAGACCCTACCTCAAAAAAAACAAAAACAAGAACAAAAAACAAACAAATGACAACAACAAAAAGAAAACAACCATGTTACAACCGGGAAATCACACTCCATAATCACAGAAAATGGCTCTGTTACAGCTTTACGTATTCACTACACTGTACTTTTTTGTGGCTGTTTAGGAATCTACTCCTGCTTCTAAAATGAGGTCACTGTAACACTTGCCCCATGGCCCCCAAGGCTGCCTCACACATTCTGTAATACCAAGTCTCTGGAGGGCATCACGAGGCCACATGGGGACAGTGGCCTACACTGTGTGGGTGTGTGTAAGCGTTCTCTGTGATGTTCACACCATGACTAAATCGTCAGTGCCTCTTAGAAGTAGCCCCATTTTTAAAAATTTATTGTCCATAATGAGTTACATTATTTAGTGGGCAAACAATGAGTTTTTATCCCCAATTCCCCGCTGCCCTCCCCTCCCCAATCCGCTGGATAACCTCCTCCATGGGTCGTCTGGATCAGTCCTTGTGACAGGGGACCATGGATAGCCTAGTATTCAGCCAGGTTCTCCTGGCCATGCCTCTGGATAATCTCCCCCACCACGGCTCTCACAATCTTTCCGCCCCCTCTTCTGCACAGTTCCCTGAGTCGTGGTGGATGAGTATTAAGGCTGCTTTAGAGACATGACTGCAAGTTCTTTCATCCACTCAAAAATTTTCTCGAGTGCCTATGGCATTCTTGGCGTTGCGCAGAAAGCGCTTAGTGCTGCTTAGGAAGGGGCAGAGGAAGGGAGGGGAGGGCGCTCCTGAGAAGCTTACAGCACTCACTCAGGAGGCTGAGGCAGGAGCATTCGGAGTTTGAGACCAGCCTGGGCTACAAAGTGAGATCCTGTCTCCAAAATAAATAAATAAATAAAATGGAGGGGTGGTTAGGAATGTAGCTCAGTGGTAGAGAACTTGTTTATAGTCTGACTGAACAGGGCGCTGGGTTCCATCCCCAACACTGTGAAAACAACAAAAAAGACATTCAAGTGGAGGTCTCAATCTCAGAAGTGAGTGTCCGGGAGGGACAGAGGCAGAGGGACAGGCTCAGGCTGTGGCTCAGGCAGGGCCAGGAGCCCAGAGAGCAACCCAGGAAAAAAGGGAGCTCTGAATGGTAGGAGGTGGTGCTCAGCAAAGGCCAGGCTTTGTAGCCTCAATAAGGAACTTGGATATGATTCTACAAATGGAACAGTTGATAAACACCCACCAGAAAGGGCAGGCTTTCTACCACCAAGTCCTTAAGTGGTCATGTGGTGCCCAGGGAAAAACAGGCTTCGATAGACTGAAGTGACTATGGGGCTGGAACTTGGTGATCAAACAGAGCTGGCTATGTATTAGGGTTACTATTTAGTAAATGTCCACTTTTGGTCAAGCAACAGAGCAAAAAGTGTCTCTACACAAGGGGTGCACCTGCAGTGTGTTCCCTATGTTAATTTGTATTTTCCCCTATCTCTTCCCTCCTTTCTTTCTCTTTGTTCAAGGGGCTCTGAAGGAGGCAATAAGAAAACGGGGTGGCAAAATACTTGCTGTCTTGGTTTTCATCTTCAAAGTCTGAATTTGAGCAGATTCCACCAGAGGATGGAGGGAAAGAGCTAGGTGTCCTCTAACCTTCAGGACACAAAGAAACATGATGGTTCCTTGTCAGGGCTGGAGAAAGGGCTAAGGGCTCAGGGTGATGGTTCCTTGGCTGGCACAGTGGTTGAAAACACCCAAGAGAAATGAAAACACGCCTGCTGGACACTCGTGTGTTAATGTTCATAGCATCCTTAGTCACAACTGCCAAAAGGTGGAAGGAAATAGCCCAGTGCCAGGTAATTGGTGTGTGGATAAAGAGGTGGTACATTCATGCAGCACTCCTTTATGCAGCTTTGAGACAGTTCTAACCTGAGTATAATGCAGAGAAATCTTGAAATATCAGGGATATGTGGATTTATGAAGTCAGAAAGTGACCTACACTTGATTGAAAATGGGAAGCAACTTCTGGAGGGTAATGGAAATGTTTTAAATTATGATGATGCATACTAAGAATCACTAAATTCCATACTTTTAAACTGGGAAAAGATTATGATATGTAAATTATACCTTAATAAAATTGTTTTTAAAACATTTTAAATTAAAAGTAGAGAGAATTTTCCATAAAGACCTAGATGGTGGCTTTTCCTGAAGGCCGCACACATTTCTCCATGGTAACATTGAACTATGGAGGTGACATGCGTACCCAAGTTTCCCCCATCCCCACATTGCTGCCGAGGCACACCTGGAGGTTAGCTCACGTGCATCACCCACGCTGCTGCACAGGCGTTGGATGGGAGATTTCAATCTGAAGTGCAGAGACCACAGAGCGGAAGTTGCTATCCTATTCTCCCCTCTCATGCCTGTCCCTGGGACCAGCTGTTGCTCACTCAGCACCAGAGGAAAGTTCAGGAGCTTTGAAACCAGAGTTGCCATTCACTGGCTCCGTGCTCAGTTTTCTGGGCTGTGAAATGAAGTTAATAATCACATCTACTTTCACAGGCTGAGGCTGAGGAGATGTGGCCAGCAATGTGGTGCTCAAGAAATGTGAACTGTTGACTCCATAGAAATGTTTTCCTATTTTATTATTCATTTACATATATATGTGTAGTATGTGTATGAAGTGTGTGTATGGACGCACAGGTGCCACAGTAGTATACCTGTGGAGGACAGAGGACAACCTCAGGGTGTTTCTCCTTTCCTTCCACCTTCTTTTGGAAACAGGTTTCTCTTATCACTCCTGTCTGAGAGCTTCTGGATTCTCCAAGTCCTCCTCCCATTGCAATAGGCACCCTGAGATTACAGATGTGTGAGCCACTTTGCATCTAGCTTTATGTGGGCACCGAGGAGGAGCAAGAGTCAGCAGTTGCGAGCGAACACCTTAAATTGATGAGCCATCTCCCTAGCATATATGTATATGTATACATGTATGTATGTATGTGTATTTGTTTGAGACAGGGCTATATAGTCCTGGCTGGCCTTGAACTCACTTTACAGACCAGACTGGCCTCAAGCTTGCAATCTTCCTGCCTCAGAGTGCTGGAATTTCAGGCATGTGTCACCACACACAGCTGACTATAATTTCTTGACTGCACTTTCCAGTTCCCAGAAACTCTGAGGCTCAGAAGCTTTTCCATAACTCAGCTGGCCACAGAATGTGACTTTGCCTGAACTCCAGAGAGTGCAGCACTCGCTGTTCTACTAGAAAAATCAGTGCACAGGTCCACTGTGCTGCCTAACCACACAGGATGCTATGGAATGGCTGGTCTGTGTATTGTGTTGCCTTCCAAAATCTGACAGGTGCTAGGTTCTGGAACATTCTAGTCTCTAGGTTTCCAACAGGGTAGTGTAATCTGTATGAGGAAGATGACTGTGATGAAGGCCAACCCTGTCCCCTTTGCCTGACATTACATGAGACCAGAACATCATGGCAGAGCCCCAAAGGTATTAAGGAAAAGTCCCTGGAATTTCCAAAGAGAAATCTGCCAGTAGTGGGGTGTGTGTGTGTGTGTGTGTGTGTGTGTGTGTGTGTGTGTGTGTGTGTGTGTGTGTAGTGGGAGGGGGGATGGGAACTTAGAATGAAAATTAAGACCTGTCCAAAAACAGAACAGCTGTGGCATCCCTGCTCCCCAAGGTGGGGGGATGGGAGTAGGGCTGGCCATGTTTGAAGGACTGAGAGACCATGACCTTAGGACAAAGCAGGGCAGGGAGGGGTCACTACAGAAGCAACACCCGAAGCTCCTGCTCCTGGTAGGGCTCCCCAGGAGACCAGGCTGAGCAGCAGCGTAGCCTCTGCAGACACTTATGGCCCAAATTAGGGAAGACTGTCTTGGCCCTCTCTCCACCAAATATTACCAATGGCTCCAGTTAGCCTGAACAGAGCGCAGCTGGGAACAGGTGAGAGTTGGGCTGCCCATCAGACTCACTGTAAAATTAGAATTTCCTGAGTAATAGGAGTGTCTGTTATTTATGAGCCCCTTGCAGAACATTGTTGCTTATGCTAACGAGATGAGGTGTCTCAGGCTGAGTTTTATAACCTGAAAAGATCCACCCTGAGATTATGGAGCAGGACTTTGAGACAGCTTGAACTTGAAGAGGCAAAGGGGACTGGTGACTGAGGTCAACCACAAGGCCATCAGAACTCTGGACAGGTTTCATAGTTGGAGAACCCATGATGGGTGATGTCCCCTGCCTCTTCGGGGAGAAGCACAGAACTATGTGTTGATGCTCCAGCCTCCTCTGTGTGTCCCTTGCATTACTCTGATTGGCATTCCTTATATAAAACTGAATCCTATACAGAGTGCTTCTGAGCTCTGAGTATCAAACCCAAGGAAGGAAGCCCCCAAATTTGAAGTCAGTGGGTCAGGAGTGACCAGAGCTTGTGACTAGCACCTGAGTGGGACTAGTCTTGTTGGGAAATTGTGGAGTTGGACACTTTGTATGCTTCACTTGACTGTCCCCCAAAGTTTACGGTTGGAAGTGTGACAGTTTCAGGCAAGCTCCATACACGCCCTCCCCTTGAGTGGGAGGTGTCTAGCTAGAGCTCAAACCTAGGCGCTAATAACTGATTGGTCAGGTATGAACCAACCAGCTGCCTCCCTGCCCACCTAAGGCAGGAAATACTCACCAAGCAGATAATTCTGTCTCTTTTCCACATGGCATCCTAGAAGGAGGACTTCATTTTCCAGGTAAGGCCCCTCACCCCAGCACTTAGGCTGGGGGGAGGGGGCTCAGGATTCTTTTCCATGTAAACCTTTCCCTCTCATGATGGGGGCCCTCTGATACCTTTTCTTCTTCTGCTTGTTTCGATGAGCAGCACAGATTTATTAAAATCTATCCCGTATATTCTCCCCACACTGGTGGCTGGAGAACTCTGTAACTCCCCATGTTCCCTTAAATAAAGTCTCCCACTATACCTTAATATCTGGTTGTCTATGATTTTAATTCTTTAACTTCTATGATTTTAATTCTTTAATATTGTAGAGAAGAATTTGGGTACTCCTTAAATTTTGGGGTGTATTGGAATTTTTGCTGGGCATTATCTAAATGCTAACCCCCAGCTCACCCTGCTACAGAAACTAAATCCTCAATGAACAGTGTGTGCAGGTGGACCCTTTAAGAGATGGTTAAAATCAGATTTGAGTCATTTGCTCATGAGTGGCCCCTCCTCCCCATCTTTGCCCATGCAGGCATACTTACTCTCCACTTTCCTCCACAGAATGATAAAGTCAAGGTCCTCACTTATGCTGCCACCTGACATGGGGCTTCCAGACACCACAGACAGAACTTTTATTTATAAATTACTCAGTCTGTGGTCTTCTGCTAGACCATCTCAGAAAGGACTGAGGTGTCCCATTGGGTGGTTTGCACCAGAAATGCATTGCAGGTTACCAATCAGGTCACACTACCCTGCTTGGTCCTCTCCGAACTTTCTGTGGCACATCCTGGTAGTCCTCACCAGTGTACCCCTGGGCCAGGTGCCCAGGCCCTGCAGCTTTTGTTAGGTAGCTCCTGTGCCCATTGTTGGCATCCTTCCCCAAGCACTTGCTTTCTTTGATGGAGAAGACTGGAGATGGTGGGAACCTAGTGCTACAGGAAGGACCCTAGGCTGCTGGAGGGCAAGAGCCAATGAGAAACTATCCCTGTGAGAAACACCTCTAGCAAGTACTTCTGGAGTGGGTTCTGCACAGCCTCCTCACAAGGATTTCATTTAGGAACAAGGACTCTACTGGGAATAATCTAGAGGCCATTCATGTTACATTGTGACAAATAAGTTGTCTATATTTTGTTCATGTCCTGATATCCTGAGACTCTGTGAAAGGATTAGGGTTTTTTTCTTTTTCTTTTTTTGTATGTGTGCATTTTTGAGATCGGGTCTCACTCTAGCCCAGGCTGACCTGGGATTCACTGTGTAGTCTCAGGGTGGCCTCAAACTCACTGTGATCCTCCTACCTCTGCCTCCGAATGCGAGGATTAAAGGTGTGTGCCACCATGCCCGGCATTTATTTATTTATTTATTTGTTTGTTTGTTTGTTTGTTTGTTTGTTTGTTTGTTTGAGTAGGATAAAGTAATAGACTGCCCTGTTGGAGGAAATTCAAGCATCCCCACGTTCAGGATGTGGCCTGGGCATTGCTGGCTGCTGGGATCACTGGGAGAAAAGGCAGAGCAGAAAGACTTGAAAGGCTTGTAGTTTGGCTGAAAGAGGAACACATTTAAGGTGTGGATAGGTAGGAGATGGTCGTTAAATAGACTAGCACTGATTTAAAAATAAAAAAAAGGGAACAAGGCAGGGCTTTACCCCCCCCTCCCGCCTTCTCATATGCAGGAGTCTTCTGGACTTTCTCCTCTTTCCTTCGCTCAATCTAGTAAATTCTGTGAAAAAAAATTTTTTTCTTAAAGGCAAGTAAGGGACATAGAATGGGTAATATTATATACATGTATAGGAATGTCACAATGAGACACATTATGCAATTAATATATGCCAATAAAAAAGCAAAATATTTTGCACTGAGACAGCAGGAAAAATGCTTTGAGGGAATCTCAGGGATGGGCAGGAGACACCCATTCAGACTCTTGAGTATAAAACTATAAACTCATCTAAAAGATTGTCCCTTAAGACAAGGACCACGAGAGGCACCCTGCTCTCTCCTCCTCCTCCTCCTTCAAGACAGGGTCTCACCATGTAGTCCAGGTTGGCCTCACAATCATCCTGTCTTAGCTTCCTGAGTGCTGGGATTACAGAAATATGCCACCAACATGGTTCCCTCGGCACTGTCAGACACAAAAATCTACAAAAGCACCTGCCCTCAGGGGTGTGGGCATGAGACCCAGAGAGCCAGGGCAGAGGGACTAAGCAGGTGGGATAATGGGAGAGGGGTTCTTTCAAAACACACACACACACACACACACACACACACACACACACACACACCCTACAAGCAAGCACTAAGAAGTCACCAAATGAAGCAGTGAGCTGGGAGGCCAGGTGCCTGGGAGTGGCAGTGACTGAGCACAGAACGTCACCCAGCCTCCTGGCAGTTGAAGAAAGGACGTGCTTCCTAGGTCACATGGCTAAAAAGCTCCCTAGACCAGTTCATGGTTGATGGCTCTGTAAAGGGGTCAGAATCAGAATGGAGCCCACAGGCTCCCTGGCTCCTGGGGCCTGTGATAAGCCCAGGGAAGTCACTCTGCCTACTCACCACCGAGTTCCTGGGGCTGGGATCTGCAGTGCAGCGCAGTCCAGTGTGGTTCCTAGCATCAGTCTTCCAGGGCCCCCAGCTGTACACACTACATTGGGAATCTGCCCCTCCCCCACTCTGTCCTGAGGCCCTGCAGGCATTTGCTTGTTGGAACCACATCTCACTCACTATTAAAATACAACCTGAACCCCAGATTCCAAAGGATGATTCTATCTTTGTGAATTTTTATTTTATCTCAAATTTCCTTTGTATATTGCGTAACAAAATACTCTTGCTGACATCATGTGGCTAGTTATTTCCAGGAAATGGACATGTGTCTCCTGATGTCCATGTGATTCTAACAAAAGCCACAGTGAGCCAGACTGTACAGGAATCTTCCAAATGTCTTTCTTGTTTTCTTACATAGATTGGCTGGATTTTTCCAAGGAGCTGGGGAAAAGCAGAAATCTTCCCAGCCTGCTCTTGCTGCTCTTCCATGATCCAATACTCTGGGGACCGAGGTGGCTCAGGGAACCTCATTTCTCCAGCACACCTTGGCTGAAACCATAAGATGGGGAAAGGGCCACTTCAGGTCTGGAATCCTTGCTCAGCCCTGAGAAACCAGGAAACCTGTGCCAGCTTTATATCATGATATGGTTCTCAAGGGCCCTGGACACTTTGTTCTTTAAAAGCCTGTTCCTTCATCCAAGAGAGATTCAAAATATTTTTATAGCTTTGTTTTGTTCTGCTTTTGTTTTGAGACATAGTTATGCTGTGTAGCCCAGATGAGCCTGGAACTTTTGATACACCTGCCTCCAAATACTGGTATTGTAGGTACAGCCCAGGTCTTTGACTTTGAATTGCTTAATATTACCCAAGCTGGATTCATTCTTATAATGTATTTTAAGTTAATTATTTTGTGATGCTGGGGATAAGCTACATCCCAGTAGTGTTTTTACATTTAGTTGACACGTAGTAATTATACATAGTTGAGGGGTATTGTGACATTTCATCACATGTATACAATGTGAAGTGATCAGATAAGGATAACCAACAACTCCACCCATGAAGATTAATCTTCATTGTTAACTTGATTAGATTTAGAATCACCATGGAAACATTTCTTTTTTTTTAAATTTATTGTCCATAATGAGTTACAACATTTAGTGGGCAAACAATGAGTTGTTATCGCCAATTCCACGTTGCCCTCCCCTCCCCCCTCCACTGGATAACCTCCTCCATGGGTCGTCTGGATCAGTCCTTGTGACAGGGGACCATGGATAGCCTAGTATTTAGCCAGGTTCTCCTGGCCATGCCTCTGGATAATCTCCCCCAGAAACATTTCTTGTAGTAAGTCTATTTAGGGTGCTTCCAGAAAGGTTTAACAGAGAAGGGAAGGCACACCCTGAATGTGGGTAGCATCGGCCCCATGGTCTGGGGTCTTAGGCTGAATAAAAAGGGGAAAGTAGCTGAGCACCAACATTCCCCCCCCCTCTGCTTTCTGTCTGTGAATACAATGTGACCAGCTGCTTCACACCCCTGCCACTATGGATATCTTTGACATGATGGATTGGCATCTTCAAACTGTGAACCAAAATAAACCCTTTCTTTCTTAAGTAGCTTTTGTCAGATATTCTTGTCATAGCAATGAGAAAAGTAATGCAGAAAATTGGTACCAAGAAGTGAGGCTGTTACTGTGACAAACCCAACTATGTGGTTTTTGGAAGTGGTTTGCAAGAAAAATGTGGAAGAGTTTACAACTTTGGGCCAGAAAAGCCCTAGAATGGCTTAAGCAAAGCTTAATGAGTCATCCTCATGAAAGTTTGGAAGATCAGAATGGGGATAGAAAACCCAGCTCATAAAGTTTCAGAGGGGATCAAGGACTCTATCAGGTACTAGGCTAGAGACTATTCATGTGATGTTCTGGTGAAACATTCTGGCTGCATTCTGCCCCTGTCCTGAGAACTTATGTGAGGCTGGATTCAAAAATAATGTCATAATTTGTTTGGCAGAGAAAATTTCAGTACAGATAGCATTCAGGTTGTGGAATGGTTACTGCTCACTTCACTTAACCAGATCTACAGTAAGAGCAAGTGGCAAGTAGGACAGACAGATGAAAAATGTGCAGTTTGTCACAAAAAAGAATGAATTTAATGTCACAGACAAGGGAGATGCTGAGGAAGCAGCTGTAACTGTTAAAGTGATTAGTACTGCTACAGAGAAACATCAAGCTCTTTTCTGGGACCTTAGTAAAGGTGTCCTGAGGGCAAGACCCCACCTGTCCAAGGCTCTACCTTTCGAAAATGCAAATTCATTTGAAATAAGAGAATCTGACCTGAGAATGTCACTGAAGAGCCATCATTGCTCAGAAATAATTACCTATAAAAGTGATCAGCCCAGAAGGCACACACAGACCAAGGTGACTGTGGCCAAAGGGGGCCAGACTACACCAACCGCTGGTAGCAGAGCTCATCAGAATCATCCACAAAGTACAAGGAAAGATGAAAGATTGAGTGGGGTGGTCATGGAGTCTGGCTCCATGGTTACTGAGAACCACCAAGGCCAGACAATGTGTGGTAGGGTCGGAGTTTCTGCAAGGAGGTCCTAAGAAGCCACTGTGTGAAGCTGGGAAGGTGGAGCCAAAGTTGCAAAGGACACCCCAGGATACAGGAGATGCCAGGACTGTGGGATGTTGTTGAGAAAAGCTATACACAGAGAATGGAGCTAGCCAGAGAGAGAGGCTAGTGTACTGCAGGAGGCAGAGCTGGAGTGGCAGGGGTACCAAAGCCCTATGGAGTCTAGATGATTCTATCACAAGTCCCAGATGCCAGACATGGCGCTTTCAGGATCTGGTGTTAGCCCTGTGGGTCTCAGTCTTGCTTTGAGCTCATCTTTCCCTGCTCTGCCCCATTCCTTTTGAAATGTGAATCTTTTCTTGGTGCCATTGTGTATGGGAAGTATATAACTTGTGTTTTCATTGTATAGAGGCTCTCAGATAAGACTTTATCTTGAGTTTCAGAAAAGACTTTGGACTTTTAAATAGCATTGAGACTGTTAAAAACTATGGAGAATTTTAGAGATGAATGACTCATTTTGGATGATGAGAATGAGACTTTAGGGGACAGGGTCAAATGTTATGGTTTAAAGTGATGTGTTTAATAAGTGTCAAGTTAATGGTGGAGTTGTGATGGATAATCTTTATTGTCAATTTGACTGAATTTAGAGACATATTTATGAGACATATCTCTAGGTGTGACTAAAAGGAAGTTTCCAGAAAGGTCTAACTTCAAGGAAAGCCCCACAGTGAATGTGGGCAGTAACATCCCATGGGTTGGTTTCCTGGACTCTGATTCCTGGTGGAGGTCATAATGTGACCAGCTGCTTCACACTCCTGCTGCCATGTCTTCCCTGCCATGAAAAACTGTAAGCCAAAAAATAAAGCTTTACTTCTATAAGTTGCTTTTGTAAGCTTTTTGTTTGTTTCTTTGTTTTTTTAAGCTAGGGTCTCACTCTAGCCCAGGCTGACTTGTAATTCACTATGTAGTCTCAGGGTAGCCTTGAAATCACAGCAATCCTCCCACCTCTGCCTCCTAAAAGCTGGGATTAAAGGTGCAAGCCACCACATCAGGCTTGTAATGTATTCCTATTGTCAAACTAACAAGAAAAGGAGCTGATATATCATCACCTCAGACATTCAGCATTTCTTTGTGTTGGAAACATTCAGATTCCTCTCGGCATTTCTTCTTCCTCTGCTGCGTCTTCTTTTCCTTCCCCTTCTTCTTCTTTCTTTTCCTCCTCCTCCTTCATCTCCTCCTTCCTCTTCTTCTCTTCCTCTTTCTCTTCAGACAGGTTCCTGCTATGCAGCCCATATTATCCTCCTGCCTCAGCCTTCTAAATGCTTGGATTACAAGTATGAACCACCACGCCTGGCTTCTACTAGCTATTTTGAAATATACAATTAATTATTGTCAATCATAATTATCCTTCTGCACAAAAAACATTAGATGTTGTTTCTCCTATTACTGCTCATCTAATTATTATTTTCACTTTTCTGACTTAAATAGAAGTCAACATTAGAACACTTTGTGGGTCTCCTAGAATTATGGTGCTTTAGGGTTCATGTCTGCTGGAGAAGTCACTGGCTAGTGGCCCATACTTTTCACATGAGCCCTCAGAATCACCTGCCTGTACAACTAGTGCTGTCACCAGAGAGACACCAGATTGTCACCTGGGCCCTGGCCCCCTTCTCCCTTCACTGAGGATTCAAACTGGCTGGCCCCTAGGGCCACCATCTGCCCCTTGGCTAATTCAAGGGCAGCCAAGAATAAAGAGAATGATGAACACCCTAAGGGCCCAGGTGCTAAGCCTTGCTCAGAAAGCCCAGTGTTGTAGGCACCAGGCTATGGCTGTGGCAAGCAGTCTCCTGTGTGTAGAGTGTACATGTTAGTCCCTGCCTTAACTATACCATAAGGAACAATGGTATAAAAGTGGGGCAAATCTGCCCAGGTGCCAACCTATAATTTCTAGACGTCATAGCGGTATGAAAGTGGTTTAGTCAAATTACTTCAAATTTTAAGTTTTGGTCTTCAGCAGGCTACTGATAATGCATCTGAATCCTTTCTTTTCCTATTGTGAAATTGTGTCTCATTGTGTATCCCACGGTGGCCTCTAACTCATAATCCTCCTGCCTCAGATTCCTGGGTGTGGGACTACAGGTAGGCAATACCGTGCTTGGCTGAGGGTGGGGAATTTTTACTAAACTGATCCAGCCAGATTCTTCGATTCTTAGCGTACATACACACACACACACACACACACACACACACACACACACACACACACACGGTCATATCACTTAGTAAGTGGGACAAGGCCACAGCCTAAGGTCACGGCTCAGCATGACTTGAGCCTGATTCAAATTGGGTCACAGGAGAGTCTGGTCTCTCCATCAGTCATGGCTATCATGACCCACCATGATCAGTGGGCTAATTTTCTTTTAATCCTAACAAGCACTTTGAGGAAGGGCTGCCCAACTCCACTTTCTGCTCTGCCCAGGAAAGCATTGCCCTGGGGCTCAGGCAGGCCAATGGATGATAGGATTTACAGGAATTCTGTATTACACCACAGTAGACCTCCCCTCCAGAGGAGACATCACTCCTCCTCCAAGGCCCATCCACACCCTGTTCTCAAGGGGCCACTCAAATCCAACTGCAGGCGACTCCCTGTTTAGCAGGTAGGACACCAGGGTCTTTTTCAGTGACTTGAGGTTCATCCCTGCTCTGCCAGGCACCTCTTCCATGCATCTCCCAGGCACAAGCACAAATCCTTTCTCTCCACCACCTCCTACTTGGGTCTTATCCCATCACCTGGCACCTACCTCTCAGTTACTGTTTTCTGTAGACTTCTTAAAAACCGTCTTTACCCTCCATCTGATCACACACCCACAGTGTGACTGTGAAAAGAGCACGGGCTTTGAAGCCAGCTTAATCCCAGCTTCACTACTGGCCAGCTGTGGGACCTAGGGTAAGTCAATTAACCTGCCCGAGCCCTGAATTGTTTATCTTCCTGGAGTTATGGAGACAATCTTATGTACTCTAGCAGGGAGCCTCTCAGAGGAAGAGAGACATTCCCCCCTCCCAGCTCTCCTGCAAAGAGCTGCAGCAGGATGTGGTCGAGGCCAGCTTCTCACTTACGCTCCTTTGGGGAACAAAGAAGGTAGCCAGGAGGGCTGGAGGCTTGGGGACAGCAAGATGGGAAAAGGAAGAGAGTGGGAAGCAGGGGGATGGCTCAGTGGATAAAATGCTTGCCCAGCAAGTGTGAGCACCCAGGTAAAGTCAGACTACAGTAGCCTGAACACACTTGCCGTGAGCAAGGAGGCAGAGACAGAATTCACTAGAAGCCCAAGGGCCAGAGAGCCTGCTGAATGCAGCAGTGAATGACTAGAGGCTGTTTCAAATGAGGTGGAAGGTGAGGACCAACAAGCACCTCAAGGTGCTCTGATCTTCACACGTGTGCTGTGGCATGTACACACACACACACACACACACACACACAGGGAGAGAGATGGAGATGGAGTTCTTGGCAAGAGTGAACATTCAGGGTACCCCACAGCATCCCCAGACCACTCACTGTCTTCCTCTCTGTTCCTTCCTGTCCTCCCCATCTTAGGGAACCTACTGCTACGTTCACATCACCAAGGATTCATCCAGGAACCTCTACACCCCTGGATTAGGGGATCTTTGACCACCTGGGCCTATGGGCCTCTTCTCAGAATAACATTTTTGGCTGAGTAAAAGATATTAGTCCAGGACTAGAGAGCTGGCTGGTAGTTAAGAGTGCTTCCTGAACAAGCACGAGGGCTTCAGGGGTCCTGAGACCACCGAGTTTGCTTCTCCAGCACCCACCACACCTGAAACTCCAGACCTGTGGGGAGCAGAGACTGGAGAATCACAGGACCTCATGAAACTGACAAAAGCTCTGAAATCAGCAGACACTCTGCCCTAAGGAAACAAGCTAAGGAGAAGAGAACACTTAGCATTCTCCTCTGGCCTCAGCATGTGCATGGAGTGCCCCCCCCACCCCACATCACACATGCAAAAAAAAAAAAAAAGAAATTAATACAATCACAGAGGAAGCCAATGATAGGGTTCTGTTGAATGAATGCATCCAGTAATGGTGGAAGTCTCCCATGCACTGCACTGGGGAAGGTGTGTGTTTCCGAGCAGTTGCTGTATGGTGTGAAAGCACGGGCGCTGTTGGTCACTGCATGTAGCTCCTGCTCCATCAATGTGGCTCAAGGAAATGCCAAGTGACATTTACAAGCTAGAGAAATCAAGATGTAAATTATTTTCCCAGCCAGGTTCACGGACTCTGAATTTTGTGGATTCCAAGCTGGCCTCACTTCCCTGCTTTTTCCCTAACCAGTCCTCCTCCTATGAAGTCTCCAATTCCTGAGGACCTTACCTCCTACATGGTGGGTGTGCCTGACTGCATCTCCCTGTCTCTCCTGCTATGCCATTGAGAGCTTTAACCTTGCCCACCACAGCAGCCTCCCTGCCTCTATTTTTGTTTTTTCCTGTGATGTTAGGGATGCGACCCAGGGCTTCCCACAGCTAGGCAAACTACTCTACCACTAAACTACACGCCCCAGCCCCCCCTTTTTTTACTTGTTTTTGTTTTGTTTGTTTTTCAAGGTAGGGTCTCTCTAGCCCAGGCTGACCTGGAATTCAGTATGCAGTCTCAGGCTGGCCTTGAATTCACAGTGATACTCCTATTTCTGTCTCCCAAGTGCTGGGACTAATGCCCAACTTACTTTAAAAATATATTTTTATTTATGTATTTTCAGGCAGAGAGAGATAGAAGAAAGAAAGAGGGAGAGAAAGAGAGAGAGAGACAGAGATAGAGAGAGAGAGCGCGCACATGGGTACCCCAGGGCCTCCAGCCACTGCGAATGAACTCCAGATGTTTGTGCCACTGCATCTGGTTTTACATGGGTACTAGAGAATCGAACCCAGTCCTTAGGCTTTGCAGGAAGTTGTCTAGGCTGGCCTTGAACTCATTCTGTAGCCCAGGTAGGCCTTGTACTTATGATCTTCCTGCCTCTGCCTTCTGAGAGGCTGGGATGATAAGGCTGTACCCCTAGGACCAGCTCCCTACCTTCATGCTCATTCTCATCTGTGTTCCATCCTGGACCCGGAGAGTTCACCTCCAAGTGCAAATCTGACCCCATCATCCCTGGCTTTTAATTCCTACATGGTCAACTTAGAAGACCTTTGAAAACAGTGAGCCCCTCACCCAGCTTGCCAGCCCCATCTCCTAATGCCTTAATTCTCTCCACCTCTGCATCCCCATCATTCTGAACACAAGCCATTCCCAGAACACTTCTCTCCATAAGCCCTTTGCCCAAGCAAAGCCCTCCCGGAATTGTCCACCAAGCAAACACAGCCTAATTCCCAAGTCTTGCTCCTGTGTGGCTTCCTCACTCCTTGGGTGGGTGTGGGTGCCCCTCCCACATGGGGCAGAGAAGAGCACAAGTCAGCCAGGGTCACTTGACATCTTTCCATGAGATTGCAGACTTCATGACAGCAAGGACTGCCCTTTTCCTTTGCCTCCCCCAGCCCAGGGCAGTGGCTGGAGCCCAGCAGATCATCAGCAGATGTCCACTGAGTAATGGACTAAAGACCAAAGTAAAGGCCAACATGCTGTCAGTCTCCAGCTGCTGGGAACAGGGCGGGGCAAACAGACCCTGTGCTAGGTGGATGGCTGCATTTTTCTCCTTGGAGTTGAATTTCCCACATCCTAGGAAAGACGAATCTCACACATTTTGATGTGCGGCATTACCATCACTGGCTGAGTTCAGCTCTCTGTTTCCTGAGAAATCCCTCTGGTTTCTGAACATACCTCAATTAGGGGACGATTATGTCCCCTATCAAAGGCTCTGCGTTTCCGTTTCATTCAGTAGGCAGCTCTTTCAGCGTGTGAAGAATGGGATTATTAGATTTACAGAAATTCAATTTACATGTGGCTCTTTGGGAGCAGGTGCCTCGCCAAAGCAAGCCAGCGCTCTGTCTGGCAGGGCTCCTGAAGGGAGAGTTTATGGGCATCCTTATTCCCTTCTGGGTGCTCCCTTACACCTGGGTCTGTTGACACCACCATGCCCCATCTCTGTCTCTCTTCAATGGTGTTACAGGCCATTCCTCTCTTCCTAAAAGCCTCAAAATCATGGGCCCGTCCCCTTCTACACCCATCCATGCTCACCCTCCAGGTCCACTTCCACATGGGGTTCAAGGGTAAAGAAGTTCCAACAGAGAGATTGAGGTATCTTCACCTCAAATAGGCTGCCTTCCCTCCAAGCCTCCCTCCCTCCTTCCTTCCTTCTTTTTTCTCCAATGCTGGGGATAGAGCCTAGGTCTTAGATAGAGACAAGTGTTCTACCACTGAGTGGCACCCCCCAGTCCAAAGGGCCCCTCTTTTGTAACCCCATGAAAGCTACCTCCATAACCCCCTCCTTCCTCATGTGTGTAAGGCTCTGCCCACGTGCTCATTACTGCAAAGCCAGGACTTTGCATGGTGTAGGTAGACATGTGTCCAAGCTCATTGTGATTGGCTATTTTACCCATGATACACCAGGGGCTCAGAGGAGAAGCGATGGCCTGAAGTCTCCCATGAGCTGCAGTGTCCCGTGTCTCTGGCTCTGAGCACTGGAGGTGTACGCTTGTCCCACACCAGGCTGCCCGCAGTCCTCACCTGAGAGCACCGTGAACACAGCCGCAAAGGCGTTGAGCTTGAGCCCGTCAATCACGCTGCTGGAATGGAAGAGTTCAAGACACATGAGGCTGAAGCCGACCACCAGCAGAAGGATGTAGAGCACCTCGGAGACCACCGACAGCCACAGCACCCCTGGAAAGCAGAGGCAGAAAGTCATGGGATGGATGGCACCCTCAGGGCACTCTGTGTCCACAACCCCTTCCCCCATCCTGGACAGCAAACCACTGCACAACCAACCTCACCTCAGGGTTACCTATGTGGTGGAGCCACAATAAAGACCCTGATGTGATTACATCACTTCGACTCTGGAGTGGTCTTTGGGGACCCCAAATTCTGGTCACAACAAGGCTGGCACCAAAGATGCCTAGCAGAGCCAGGGAAAGGTGACCTCGCTGGGCCACTTAGTCACCAGTTCCAAGGGCCACCCTACTTCAGACTCTTTATGTGAGATGAATTTTGCTATTGTTAAATCCATTTGCATGAAGTTCTGTGCTATCTACGCTAGAAGCGTCCTGACTCACACATGTAGCACACTTGCCCTCAGCGCTCGCCTACACTTTCACCTGCCCTGTATGCTGTTGGCTTCTTTTCAGAAACCTCCACTGCAGCTTCTGACTTCAGCCCGAGGTTCTCCATCACCTGGTGTGACCCTACCCTCCTGGGTACAGTCCAATCTGATCACTGATCTAGAACTTCTCTATGATCTGGGTGTGAGATCACTGAGGTGTAACAGGACAGAAGCTTAAGAGGAGATTTTTAACATTCTGACCAGCCATTCCTGAAAGCCACGGCAATGTTTGATGGTTCAAACTATCTTCTCTGAGACGCCACAGCCTCTGCCCCCTCTAAGGGCCCACACTGGGTTGCTGGCACTGTTGCCCAGCTTAGGGCCCATGCTGTTTTCCTGTCCATACTGTCATCCCCTCCTCCTCCTCAGTGTGCTTGTCACCGGGACAGCTCCAGTGGCATTTTATTGCCCCTTGAACTCCATCTGGGCTCCATGTTTGGGGCACAGGTCAAGATCCATGCCCCTCCAACTCGGGGGCTCAGGGGTGAACCTCCATGCCTGCATGCATTGTGGTGCTGGGGGCTACAGCTGCCCAGCACTGAGGAAGCCTTTGGTTGGCACAGCAAAGCTGCACTGGGGGCATTCTCATGGAGTTTTGAGTTTTGAGGGAGGGGCATGTAGCAATGGGAAGAGAGCACAGGAATTTCAGACCAAGTCCAAGGTTAGAGACAGCCAACGGGGAAATGAACTTGCGGACACGTGTGGGATTTTCTGAGAAATGGGAGGAAATGGAAACCCAGTGGTGTAAATTTCTCTCTGACCCACACTAGCTGTATGGCTCAAGCAAGGCCCTGCTTCAGAGACGGGGCCATAGAGCATGCCTGGCTGGTTGGAAACGGACCGCACACTCAGGTCACTTCAGTGAGCCATGGGACCGCTGCAGTAGCTAGTAGGAAAGGAAAACCTTTTCTTTCTGTCCCACTCAAGTCTGGAAAGAGTTCAGGATGGCACTCACTGCAACAGTGCAAGAGCTCCTATATCCAGCCTTGCCTCTGTTCTTTCCACCCATAAACCAACTAACTTCTGGTCTTTGCCGAAACCTGTTTGAGGCATACGCTGTCACAACTAAGTCCTCCTCTGATGCTTTTCTGTCTTCTGCAGCTGTCGAACGCAACCTTTCCCACATCTGCCCTTACACAGCACTCCGTCCCCATGGACTGTCTAAGAAATATTACTGACCAAACAAAGCAAGCAAACAGTAAACCCAATCCCATGTGTCCTCTGAAGAACTCAGATACTGAATTATGATTCCCAGTACAACAGGATTTTCAGAATTTAGAGAACTCCTCCCTCCTTTTCCCCCCCACAAGAATACCATGAGTCTTGGCCAATCCCTGGTATATAGGGGAGAGAATAATGTACTCCTGGCAGCCTGGGTGTCCTTAAAACACCTCTATCACCTCGCTCTCGGGCTTTGCTGGCAGGGGGCTCAGAGGCAACAAGGAGCTGGGGTCCTGCAGGGAGGTGGTCATGGCAGCTCCCATCCAAGCCCTAGCCTCCATAGCCCTGACTTTGCAGGCTCCCCTATAGCCTCTGTTGCCCTTCTCGCAATTTCCCTTCCCTCCCCTCCCCCACAGCCCTACCCCTGATGCCTGTTCTGTGCCAGAGCCTGGACTGGGCCTGCCGCATCCACCCTCCCAGTGAGAGGAGAGAGATGGCTGGGTTGGGGTGCTGAGGGTTAAGTTAACCTTGGGGAATCCAGCACGCATGTTCAGGCACCAGGCTAGGGTTATTTGCTAGACTGACTTTCTTGTCTTTTTTGGGCTAAGTCTATAGGTTTAAGCACATTCAAGCCAAGGAAACTGCCAACAGTAATATCGAGACAGGTATGGACGGTAATCCCAATACTGAGAAAGAGACGATAGTAAGTTCCAGGCCAGCCTGGGCTACTTAGTGAGACCCTGTCTCAGAAATCAAACAACAACGATCATATCAACTGTCCTTGTTAGGCTCACAGCAACAACAGCGGCAATCAAGGCGCTGGTATATGGTGCTCATTACAAGAAACGATGAGAGCATCTCAACAACCCTACCCACCCCAATCCTCTCTCTTAGTTTCTGTCTTTGAAGGCTTGGGGACACCTGGAGCTCCTTCCACCCATCTTTGTTCCTAAGTGGCAGAGAACGTCCGTTTATCTCTGCACTCTCACTGGCCAGTGCTGACCAGTAGCCCACCCGGAGGCTCTGGCTGGAACAACACGGAGATGTAGCCCAATTGCCCCACAGAGTCAGTCTGGCATGGTCCCCTTGCTAAGCACCCACCCTCCCATACTCCCTTACCCTGTGTCCCCTGGGGCAGTTCCTTCATAAACGACTACCTACAGTGACTCCTCTGGCCTGAGACATCAGTACCCATGACTTACCGTCCTCCTCCCAGTCTGCCAGGCAGTGGTGAGCATCTCCCATTCCACAGAGGAGGAATCCCTGCCAGATAGTGGACAGCCTGGATTAGACCCCAGGAGTTCCTGGGCGGGGACATGTAGCTTGGCTGGGGAGAGTGGCCCTTTCCAGCCCTCCTCTGTCACCTGGGGGTGGGACTTCATTGTCCCATGCCCTGAGCAATTCTTGAGGCAGCCCCAGTGGGGAATAATCCTTTTGTTCTCAGGGACCCTAGGCCAGCTGACCACCAAGTGTGACCAAGAAAGAGGCCACAGGCACCCTGTGGAGTCATGGAGGCCAGGCCATGTGCAGGAGATCTGAGAGTGGATGGAAGGACCTGAGGTTAGGGGAGCTTTGCTGGAGGCATGAGCTGCTCTCACTGCTAAAGGCAATAGCAACCTGGGCTGTGGCCCCTGCGAGGCCTGGAAGCCCTGCACTTAGCAGGCTGTGTGCCTGGGAGTGAGGGAGAGGAGGCTGAGTGACATAAGTTTCCCACATGGACACCTATGCATTCGACAACTTCCTCCGTGAGGGTATGAGCATGCTAAAGAGGAAGACTTGGAGGTAGCTCTGGACATGCAGAGTTTATATCTGCTGTGAGACATCCATCCTTCAAGGCTCTCAGGATCCTGAAGTTTAGACAGGAACACGAGGGCATTGGCAAGATGCACGCTATCACTGAATGTAGGCTGAGGGTGTCAAAGAAGTGGTGGGAAGAGGGGACCGAGGGCCAGCCTAGCTGTCCATCCATAGATAACTGGATAAGGAAAATGTGGCCTACATGTAAAGTGGCATATTATTCAGCCATCAAGAAGAATGCAATTATATCATCTGCTGGAAAATGGATGAACCCAGAGCTCATCCTGTTAAGGGAAATGTGCAATATTACATTTTCTCTCATATGCAAAATCTAGATTGAAAAAATTAAGAATGAAAACAGAAGAGGGAGGAGGATATCCAGCCGATTGGGGATGGGAGGCTTTGGGGAATTGGGGATAACAACTCATTGTTTGCTCACTAAATAATGTAACTCACTATGGACAATAAACATATATTAAAAAAATAAAATATATTATAAAAAAGAAAAAAGAAAAGAAAACAGAAGAGGGACTATTTGAGAGGTCCTGAGGGGGAGGGAAAGGGACAGAGGAGGGCAAAGGGGATAAACGTGATCAAAGCACATTACATGGAGGTAGGAAAGTGTCAACAGGTAAACCCCCCCCACACACACCTGTTAAACAAATAGTAAGCACTAATAGAGAAAAACAAAAGAAGAAAGGTATTCTGGGCATGGGATGTTGTTGATGTATGCTCAGATTTAAGACCCATTCACTGATCCACAGCTTCCTTTTAAATGTACATATAAAGAAGCAAGTCCACCAGGAAAAATGAGTCAATGCTGTGATGAAGTGTGGCATCTGGCAAACAGAGACAAGATGGGCACACAGGAATGAGTAAGTAGCGCTCAGTGTCTGGATGCCATGAGCACACTGTGGTCACCCGCAGAGCTGTGCATATGGAAAGAGGGATCTGGAGGAACAGGGTGGCAACCTCCACTAGAGCCCATGGTGATGCCGGAGAGGTCCATAGATGCGATTGTCCCCAGGCTCTGAAACTAGCCATTCATGGCTCTATTTGCAACAGAGAATGGGTGACCTTCAGGGGCATAAGAAATGAAATGATTTCTCATCAGGTATGGGCCCATGGCTGACAGCTAATCCTGTTAGCTGCATTTTTGCCTTTTTAAAAACAGCTTCGCGAGGTCAACTCTGACCCTCCATTGATGGAATTGATGGGTTTGCAAGAGTGATTTCCCTGTCCCTTGTCTGCTGAGAGAGTTGCAGGCTTGACTCCTCAGTTGAGTGAATAAACAGTGGGGGGTGGAGCATTGCGCAAGCATTGGCTATGTGACTTTGAGTGGGGGTCTCACCCTGGGTCCCTTGGTCCCTTATTAGAGAAATGGGCTTCACAATTATGTCCCCAGGACAAATGAAACAATACCTAAGCCTGTGTGGATCCCACCCACAAGCTTCACGATTGGAAGGTGTTTAAAGCACTGAGTGGGGCTATTACTGGCAAGTGAACACAATTATGAGCAATTATAGGCAAGTACCGTTCAAAGGCGGGAATACCTTCTGAGAGCTATCGTTAGGCCATCTCAGTTTGTTGGGTGAACCTCGTGGAGTGCAGTTCACACACACTTAGGTGTGTACATCAATCACGAGAGAGAGACAGAGAGAGAGAGAGAGAGAGAGAGAGAGAGAGAGAGAGAGAGAGCATGTCTTATAATCAAAGGAGACATAAAGCTGCTGCTACCACAGGACATGGTTTACTGGAAAATTTTGGTTTTCTGATGTGAGCATGTTCCATGTTGCACATATGAAGGTCAAAGGGTCTCGGGTCTTTCATGGTTCACTACTGAGTCTGCCAGGCCAGCTGGCTCTTGAGCTTCCATTGCCTTGCATCTAGCTGTAGGCACGCTGGGATTGTGAATGCTTTACATGGGTTCTGGAGATCTGAACTGAGACCCTCACGTACATGACAGGCACGTTATCCACAGAGTTGTCTCCACAGCCCTAAACTTGCGACTCTAAATAGCAATGAAAACTATGGAACAGTAGCAGCAGCATGGCCGTGGACCATCATTATCAAGTAGGACACACTCCATGTGGCTGTATGTGCTCCTCTGTGGTATAGCTGGCGGGGGTGGGGTGGGGGGTGGGAGCAGCATCACCACAAGCAGACAAGTGATGTTTTACAATGCTGGGACAGAACTGCATCACTAAGCAACCAAAGTTTTTTCAGCTCAATTATATTATGCTCATGGGGACAGTGTTGTGTGCATGAGCACATCACCATTCCACAGGTTGATGGGGCTGGCCATTCCTAGATGCCCTGGTGAAGGGCACAGTTCCAGTATCGCTGTCCGAGAATGCGTCATAATTATAAGAGGAGGTGAGGCACAAAAGTGGGGCTGGTGCATCTGTGTTGACCCCAGGTCCACCACTGAGTAACGGGGAGCCTGGGTGAGTGACATCCCCGTGGAACCTCAGTGTTCTCACTTGGAAATCAGGTCCCTGTGCCCACTTCCTGCTGTAAGGAATCAGCAGCTAACTGGTAAGTCGGGTGCTAGAACTGAGCACAGCCTGCCCAAGGTGCTGTATGCATGTTCCTTTGTGAGCCTTGGTATTCCTAGTGTGATGTCTCCCAGGGCGCTGTGAGGTCTGGGATCAGAGCCTAGCTCCCTTAAACAAATAGCCCTAGGAGGATCAGAGGAGAATGGTTGCCAAGTCGTATGAAATCTCAATACACAATGGTATTTCAAGAAAAAAACATTCTTTTTTTTTCTCCTTAAAAAAAAATCCATCAGTTTATACATCAGATCAATAAGTCACTGCTGCTCAGTGGCCGCTGGCTGAGTTCGGTGGCACGCCCGATGATACTGAGCATGTTAAATCATGTAAATGACACCAGCTAGTCTGCTGGGGCTGGGGACTGCTCAGTGACAGCTGCTGTTTGAGAAATGTCACCATGGAGGCTCGGAGGACAAGAGGCGCAGGGCAGGCAGCACAAGTGGGGGGTGACTACGGAGCAGCTGAGCCCCTAGTCCACCTGCAGATAGATGAGAGGCCTCCCTCAGGCCAGGGAGAGCTTCGTGATATCACCATGTTGGAGAGCCAGGTGGGGACAGAGTCCAGAAAGCAGGCTCTATCAAAGGACTGAGGTTTGGGGACAAGGGGACAAGACAAGCCCCAAAAGGGGAGCTGCCGAGGGATCAGCACCACTGTTAGCAGTCCCTAAGCTCAAACCTTGAGGTTGCAGGCCTTTGTAAGTTCCTCTGCCCCTTGGGCCTCAGTTTCCCTTTTGGAAAAGCTATCAGCAGGCTGTTAGGTCCTCAGAAATGTCTTGTTGGAGGCTGGGGGTGTTGATATGACTCAGTGGATAAAGCACTCTGTGCTCAAGCCTGTCCTCAGACTCCATGTAAAAAGCAGACAGCAAGATGGAAGGTGGAAACAGGAGAATTTCTTGGAAGCTCTTGACAAGCAAGGCAAAAAGAACAACAGTAGAGAGAGACCCAGAGAGGGAAATCCTGCTCCAAATGAGGTAGAATAGTGAAGACAGACCTGAAAGTTGTCCTCTGACCTCCACATGCACATCATGGAACACACACACACACACACACACACACACACAAATAAATAAATAATTAGGAATGTCTTGTTTGGCCCATACAATTTTTTTCAAAAACATCTGAATTCACTATTAACATTTAAAAGTAGGAAGTCATATAAAGTTCCATGTTTCTGAAGATTTTTACAAAATGAGTGGATATAGATTCAGGGGTCGGCATCCACACATGCATATAGCTACAGGGTTGATCTGGGGCTGCCTCCCAAACAGAACACATACTAACAGGCCAGCAAGACCCCACTGAGCCTCTGTACTTCCTGCCTGGTTCTTATGAGCATTCAAGTTTACAGCACCACATGATGGTGTCTAAGTCACTTTTGTCTCCAACACTGCAGGGGAGTGGAACTTTTTGGTAGCTGTCATAAAGGTCTTACTAGGTAGCCCAGGTTGACCCTGAATTTGTGATCCTCCTGGTTCAGCTTTCGGAATGCTGGAATTGCAAGAGGACCCAGGGGTACACCTGGCTACAGGTGCATTTTACGACCCTGGGTGGTACTGAGATCTGCACATGAGGGATGTATCGAGCAACTCACTCACTCAGCTTGCTCTGGAATGGGCCAAAATTCAGAGTTAATGGGAAAGGCAATGGCTCAGATGCCAAGAGTGACTTATCAGAGCAAGTGGGTATATCTGAGAGCCATCTTGCTGTTAGGGTTTTAGTCTGAAATGGCCCCCACAGCTCATGAGTTTGAATGACACTGTTCTGGGAGGTTGGGGAGCCCTTGGACTGTGGGACCTGCTTCTGCTCGCTGTCATGCCTTCTCTGCCATGAGGGACTAAGACGTTCTGAAAGCATGAACCAAAGCAAGTTCTTCCTTCCTTTAGTTTCCCCACGAGGCATTTTGTCATTGATGAGAAAAAGAATTAACACACCCGCCCCATTCCACATCCTTCCACAAAGGCCCAGAGAGGTTGAGTTTCCCAAAGTCACATGCTCTGAACTCCCTTTAATAAGTCAGGAGACCTTTTAAGCTTTGACTTGAGGCCATAGTGGAGACCCTCGGAGGATGCTTTGGGGAGTGTGCAATAGCACTGGGTCGCAGAACACTGGGGAATGGAATGCCTTCCATGCCTACCCATAGGCTCTTGGGAACACAGGGCCCGGCTGACTGCTTTCTGCAGACCTGACTTCTCTGGAGCTGTCCCTCTGTATGCCTCAGGACTCAGAGCAAGGTCCACATGACAAGGCCTCAGCATCTCCCAGAGTCCTCGGAAACGCAAGATCAAGGTCCAGGTAGACTCACTGACTCGGGATGGTAGGAGAACACATCCCCACCAGGCTCAGACAGCTCTACAGCACCAGGTTCCCCTGTCTCAATGTGGCATTCAGTGACCACGACAAGTGGGTCCAAGCAGTACTGCCCACCCCAGCCTCATGCCAGCCAGGACACTTGTGCTCCCCCACACCTCCAGCATGCCCACTCTTGGGGTGTTCCTGGATGCCCCTGTCCTTATCCCAGACCTGTCCCATGCCACCTTGCACGGCAGTGGTACTTCACAGGGGTGACTATGACCTTGAGATGGGGACACTGTCATCATAGGGACATCAAGAGAGAGGCTGGGGGCTCAGCCTTAGATGGAGCTGTGACATCAAAAGCAGGGTTTGGAGTGATGTGAGGCCACAAGCAACAGCCTGTAGAACAGGGACGAGGCAGGAAAGCCGGCTCTCCTCTGGGGCATCTAAGAAGCGACATGTCGGTGGCAGAGTGCCTATTTGCATGCACAAAGCTCTAGGTTCCCTCGCTGGCCTTGTGGAGCTTCCAGAGGGCAACCCAGCCCTTGTGACATTTTCATTTCAGCTACTGCCTTCCAGAAGTCACCATAAACTAATGCTGTTTTATTTCTTTTTGACATATTTTATTGTGTGTGGTGCATATTTATTTATGGGTGCACATGTGTGGTGGTCAGAAGCGAGGCGTGGGGTGTCCATCTTCACCTTCACCCTAGCTGGCTTGAAAGCTTTGGTATTCCCCTGACTCTGCCTCCCACTGTCACGGGAGCCTTGGGATTACCGACATGCACTATCGTGGCTGGCTTTATGTGGGTTCCGGGGATCTGAAGTCTGTGTCTGGCTTGTGCAGCAAGTGCTTTTAACCACTGAGCCGTCTCCATCCATGTCATTTTAATCCACCAGCAACTAAAAACTAACACACCTCCTCCAAGAAGTCTCTCCTGACCATTGCAGCCCCTGCTGTGTCCCCAGCAAAAAAGAAGCATTTTCACTTCCTCTGAGTGGCATCTATTGATGGGGAAGAAGCCGGACATGGGGTCAAGCCGTCTAAGTGACCTTGGCCTCCTAAACCTCAGTGTCTGGCTGTCAATGAAGATCAAGACTGATCTCACAGGGTTTCTGGGAAACTTAAGTGAAATCAGCTTCCTGCCCACAGGTTACGTCTCAGCACACAGTGGGTCTTCAGAAAATGGCAAAATCAGGCCGAGTAGTTGGGCTGGAGTAAGTTCTTTCCCCTCAGCACTCCCTGCCGAAGAAACCAGCATGTCATCCAAGCGGATCTGACAATGCCTTCTTGCCCCTGCACTCCTAGGGCCGCAGTCTCTGTTAGTTCAGAGCCATCTCTGGCAGATGTGCCCTTTAGAAAGGGCTCTGCTGGAATCCGGGGACGGTCAGCTAGCATTTGAAGCATGTCACAGTGACCTTGGTCTTCAGCACCAATGACAGCAGTCTCTTTCTCCTTGGGATGCAGAACTGGCTTTGAAAATCATCAGTGGCCACATGGACTGGCGCTGGAGGTCGCCAGGGAGAGGAGGACAGGAACTTACAAGGCCAAGGTTGAGTTCTGGTCCCATAGGCATGATAACCAAGACCCATGTCTCCCTGACCTCCCGAACCCCTACCTTGTATGCATCAGACAGGGTACATAGAAAATTCCAAGTGTCTGAAAGCACACATTTGAAATGGCATCTCTCTCTCTCTCTCCCTCCTTCCTTTCTCCCTCTGTCTCTTTCCTCTTCCTCCTCTCCCTATCTCTTCTTTCTATCTTGTCTGTTCATCTGTTGTGCTGTCTCCTTCCTCTCTTTCTCTCCAGAAAACACATTTTTGATTTTTAACAGCATGCCAATATTTAAAAGGAATTGGGATTCCTTTGAAAGTCTGGCAGGCCAGGGTCACATTCCCACTCAGACAGTGGCCCAGACACAAGGTGGTGGGCACTCCCTTCAGGAGGACAGGTGCTCTTACTCTGCACCACAGTCCCCATCCCTCCTGTCCCTCCTGTCACATAGCGTGGGTGCATTGCCAGAGATCCACCACACCGCATACAGCACACAGGGGTGGGTCAGTCTAAGTGACTGCTGGAAGGGCAGTGCGAGGTTGGACAAGCCAGGTTGCAAGCAGTTAGGGGGACAGAAACACTCAGGGCTGGGGTGAGGCCGACAGGGACGCTGACAGTCTCCTTGTGTCCAACAGGCTCCACCACCACCCACTGCAGGTTGGAGCATGTGTGAACATCTGCAGGGTCTTCACTGTGAGCAAAGACAAAATGGATCCCTGCTGAGAGCCGTGGAAACCCATCTCCATGCTGACCTACTGTGTGGCCTTATGGAAGTGAGCTCACTTCTCTGATCCTGGTTGTAAAGATTAAGTGACACATGGAAACAGGTGTACCCAGGCTTAGCTTCTGCTGAGCCTGGATTCTGCTCACTGTCCCTTTTACCAGGGGAGCCTGGCAAGACTGGGGGACAGCAGGGGAGATAACCTGAAGGAGCCAGGCTAAGTGGGAGGGGAGGACCCTGTTCCCCAGGCAATGTGGGTCAGCATCTGTCTAGCATCTCAAGGTCAGCTCAGCTGTGGCCTCTGCTTTTTGCCCCCCATGCCCTCCTTACTGAGCCTGGATTCTGCTGTGGCCTGGTGATGTTCCAACTCTCCCAGACATGAATTCCATGACAGACATCCCTCCTTGCTAACTTCACTTGAGAACCAGCTGCTGCTGCACCTATTATGAACTAAATCTGAAATGTCCCCATAGGCTCATGCTTTGAACATGTTTTGGGAGGCTGTGGCCCCCTTTGAAGGTGGGGCCTAGTCAGAGGACATAGCTCTGTGATACCTGGCTCTGGTTCTGGTCTGGCTCTCTACTTCTGCCACACCAGCCTCTGCCTCACACTCCCACTGCCGTGAACTCTGTCCATTATGCCTTCCCCACCATGATGGATGGAAACCCTATGAAACCATGAGCCAACATAAAGTTCTGCTCCTCCAAGTTGTTCTATCACAGTGGTAAGGAAAGTAGATAATTCTGCACCCACCTCCCCACACCCAGCCCTACACCATGGGGAAAGCAGGAGTTGAGGGCTTGGATCTAGATCCCTAGAAACCTCACAATGAACCTGACATTGTATCAATGAATGACAGCCATGTCACATGTCACCCAGAAGCAACGAGCCACATCCTACCCTGGACCAAGAGATACTTGCTGCATCTTCTCCTCCATCCTGTATTACAATGAGAGGCAACGTAGGCACACAGATGATAAGTACCCAGTCAGATGGTGCCTGGCTGGCTCCCAGCAACAGCATGTGAATGTAGATGCCAGGCTCTGCTTACAGGAGAGAACACTGAGACTCGGCTCCCACTGAGGCCTCCGTCTAAAGAGTCACCTCCTGTGGCACACACAGTCATTTTCTATCTTCCACTAGCCCTACTCTATTTCTCATGCCCTCATCGTGATTTCAAATGGTGACTGTGTTGCCTTATGTAGCTGCTCTGTACCCCTCTGTGATGAGGGTCCCACGTGGATGATGAGGCAGTTTGAATGCAAACTGTTCCTCAGGAGTTTGAATGCCTAATTCCCAGCTGGTGGTGCTGTTTGGGAAGGTTGTGGAACCTTCAGAAGGTGAAGCCTTCCTGGAGGGAGTGTATCATGGGGGGTTTGGGCCTTGGGGATTTATAGCCCAGACCCCACCTTACTGCAATCAGTACTTCCTCCTTCTGATGTGAAGATGTGATGCCCAGCTGTCTGTTCTGCCCTGCCTCCCCTGTCATGATGAAGCTTCCCCCTCGAAACTGTAAGCTGAAATACACCCTTCCCTTCCACAGGCTGCTTCTGGTCAGGTGCTCTGTCCCATCAATGAGAAAGTGGCATGTTGTCTCTCCTGCCCGGTAATGCCCTGGCACAGAAAGGATTCAGCAAATACATCTATCCCTCAGTTATCCACAAGGTTGATCTGCACGTGCTCAAGACCCCTCTACAAAAGTGGCAAGGTAATTGTACAGAAGCACCCCACTTCCTACTGTATGCGCTCAGTGACTTACACGATGGAATGCCATGTACGTACAATGGAAATTGTTGTGCTGTACTGCTTAGGGAATAATGGCAAGGAAAGGTCTGTGTGCAATCAGAACGGAAGCAATGCTGTGCTGGACTTCCCGGACTTGGGAGACAGACAGGATCTTTCATCTTGGCTTCCCCTCCCCCTGTCCACCTGGACCTCAGATTGCTGGCTTTATTACTCTGGCAGGAGTCTAAAAATATCCAGACTCCAGACTTCAGGGTCTGGGCTCTCATCTGGAAGCACCCACAAAGCCTGTGCCAATAAAAATGGCATTTCCTTTGGTGTTTGTAAAGATCAGAGGGTCCCAGGGAATAAGCAGCTAGCCGGCTTTTGAGAATGCAGTTTCCCAAAGCTTTGGGTTTCAAGTTAAAAAAGGAAAGGAAGGAAGGAAGGAAGGAAGGAAGGAAGGAAGGAAGGAAGGAAGGAAGGAAGGAAGGAAGGAAGGAAGGAAGGGAGGAAGGGAGGGAGGGAGGGAAGGAGGGAGGGAGGGAGGGAAGAGAGAGAGAAGAAAGAAGGGAGGGAGGAAGGGAAGAAGAAAGAAAGAAAAAGGTGGGTTTTTTTTAAAGGTGTCCTGAAGGTTAGGTTTCCAGACAGTTCACAAAAGAAGGAGCCACTCCAGGTAAAATCATATGGAAAATAGATTCCACCTTGGTAGTAATCATATTTAGATTCAGATGCCCACAAGGCACTTTTGAAGCTGGCCTATTACACATAGATTTTTCAAAGAAGAGCCCTGGAAGATGCTGAGGAAGGGAAAGTGGCTGTCCCTGGACAATGTCTGCTTCTCACTCGGAGCCCTAGGGACTCTCCTGTGTCTCAGGCCCCTTGCATACCTCTGGGAGCCATGCACTCTGAGCAGATACAACCCACGACATCAGTACTTTGCCCAGGAAAGTGCTGGGGCCTCTCTGCTCTCTCCTCCTACTTCCGGGGACCCCAGATGTGTGTATGCAGTTAACCTGGGGCCTGGAGGGACTTCACTACTTAGCTTGGGCTCTTGGATCCTGGCTGTTCCTTCGGGGTGTTCTCTCCTCCTCTCCTAGCTCCTTTTCTCCATGTGGGTCTCAGTTCAAATCAAATCTCAGCTCCTCCAAGAAGCTCCAGAAAGAGCCCATCCTACCCATGGTTCCCTCCCCTGGACACTGCCCCACAGGGACATCGCTTTGTTGCTCTGGCAGCTCTCCTTTGCCTCAATGTGGTCATCTGTGAAATGGGCTGTTAGATTCCATTGTTGGCCCTTCAGCCCTGTGACTCTGGACCCTGTGTATCCTGACACACTGTAGCCATCACCCTCAACCCTGCCCCTCCAGTGCCCCAGCCTGCCCATCAGTGCCCCTTTGGATTCAGAACTGCCTTTTCTTTTCAGGGACCATACTCCCTGTTCTCTGCCCCTGTTGGGAGACACCCCTCCCAGCTCCTGGGCAGGGCTGTGCTCAACTGCAGCATCTGAGGTCATAGTGATTGGTTCAGAGCTGGGCCAATCAGAGCCCAAGCTGGAATTTTGCCGAAGGCACCTCTTCCCATTGAGGACCACCTATGTGAGGAGAGACACTGACACTGTGGAGAACATCTCCCTCAGAAAGTGTCACTGAAAAGCAGGGCCCAGGCACCACCCAGCTGCCTTCAAGCATGTGGTCAGAGCACCTGGATCCACCTGTGCCTGAAGGAGGGATGCCCCTCGGCCCTTAAGTTCCCATCAGTGACCCCCTCCACTGGCCAGGCTGCTCACAGTCATCCCTCTGCAGCCGGAGTAATGCCATCTTGTACCTTTGCTGTCCGTGTATGCCCCTGTCACAGCCCAGAAATGTTTGCTTACTAATCCATCTCCCTCCAGGGTTCCAGCTCCCCAAGGCCCAGGGCAGCATCCCCGCCCTCTGCCTGCCAATGCCTGGCACAGCCCTGACCGAGTGGCCAGGGAACTTAACTCGGAGCAGCTGTCAGTTCCACAGCCTCAGACTGTGTGATCCAGCAATTAACCTTTCTGCAGAGGCCAAGGCCAATTATGTCCCTGGGGCATCTGAGCATCTGTGTGCTGGACAAGTGCCTCAGCCTGTCTCGGTTCTTACAGGCCAAACACAGCACCATCCACCTCCCCACACCACACTGGCCCACTGGCTCCTCGCACATCCCCATTGGCCGCTCCCTTCCCACACGCTGTCCTCAATGACCCGTGTCTTTACTTTCCCCGCATCCACCTCACCGTTGGCACAGTGCTGCTTTATGCCCACCTGGGACATGCCCAGGCTAGACCACTGAAGGCTAAGTGACCCACAGGGCAGAGCCAGGCTGAGGCCAACTTGGTCAGCCACCACTCAGCCCAAGCCTAGTCACAGGAACAAGCCCCCCCTCCCCCACAGTAAGAAGACTCTTCTAGAACTCTTGCAGGTGCCTGAGCAGGAAAGGCTCAGCTCCATTTGTCCTCTCCCTCCAGCCTTTTCAGATGCCCTTCCGTCTGTCTGGCATGCCCGTCAGGCCCAGCTCTGAGCACTGTTAGAAACATTTTATGTATTTGTTTGAGACAGAGAGTATGGATGCACCAGGATCTCTTGCAAACAAACTCCAGACACATGCACCACTTTGTTTATCCGGCTTTACACAGGCACCCAGGGAAGTGAAGCCAGGCCCCAGGCTTTGCACCTTCTGCTGAGCCATCTCTCCAGCCCTAAGCTCATCAAACCTCAGTTTCCTCACCTGAGAGCAGAGTCAGCTCACTTTCTCTTTTTGTATTCAGTCAGATACCCCCAGCTAATGGAATGGTGTCACTGAAGTTAGGGTGGTCCCACCTCAATTAATCCACCCTAGAACCTTCCTCACAGACGTGATGTTTCTTGAGTGATTCTAGATCCTGCCAAGTTGACAGCATTAACCATCAAACTTCAACCTCCTTCCAGTTTTTGCTCAATGTCACCTTTCCTGTGAGGCTGATTTGCTATCAGGACACTGGCCACTTCCTTGGGGGGACTCTAGTCTGGGGCTCTGTCAGTCCCCATAAATTGCTACCGTCTCACCACCTGTATACCCTGGCTCCCAGCATGCCTCAGGACCAAGCCACCCTCGTAAGACTGGCAGTGACAGGTAGCAGATCCCAGGGAGCTTTGAAGGGTCATGTGCTCAGTGACAGTGAGATGGGAAATGACCAAGCATGAAAGCAGTCAGTGGCGGGAATGTTCAGCAACAGGTAAAGAGATCACAGATGGGTGCCTCCTCCTCGAGGCCGATCTAGTGTAACCTTGTGTTGTCAAATGCTCCGGGCCTTGTGTTCAACAAGCAGGGCCTGGTCACACACACACACACACACACACACACACACACACACACACACACACACACACACACGGAGAAGCCCTTGTACTACAATACAGGCTGGGAGGGATAAGTAGGTGTGGCACTGTGGGATCAAAGAACCTGTGTCAACATGGAGAAACCTAAAGAACACAATGTAGTCAGCATGAAACATGCCGTGCTCCAACCCAGCCAAGGTTCACAATAAGCAAGATTATGTCATGTATTTAGAGTCCAACTTGTGGTAAACTATGAAGAACTGCACATGAATATTCAATACGGGAGTCAGGGTGAGGTTTCTTAGGAAGGAAGGAAGGGGCTGAGGCCTTGAGGTAGAGGCCTAGGAATTCACAGCTAAGAGCTGTGAATGCTGCTTAAACGTGTATTTTTTCATCTTTGCCACTGGTATTTTGAATTGATTTTCATAAACATAATTTTGTATGTCTTCATGTCTTCTGATATTTAATAAACAGGGTTCTGAAGGAAACGATGATTTAGATAGGTTAAAGCAGGAGCTGGCAAGGTAGGGCCCCATGGCTTGAATCTGGCCCACTTCCAGTTTTTGTGAATAAAGTTTTATTAGATCATAGCAATATTCATTCCTTTACACTGGAGGCTGCTTCCAGACTCTAGTGGCAGTTGAATGATTCCAACTGGGGACATGGGGTCCATAAAGCTTGCCTTCACTGTCCAGATAGCTGGATCAGATTTAAACATGCAAAAGAACATGGCTGAAGACAGCTCAGTGCCTAAACTGCTTGCCATGCAGGACCTGAGTTCAAATCCCACACACACCTGTCGTCTCATGCTAAGGAAATGGAGAGAAGAGGATCCCTAGAGCCTGCTGGCTAGCTAGTCTAGCTGAATGAGTGAGATCCAGAGGTGAGAGACCCTGTCTCAAGAAGAAGGGGAAGAGCAATTGAGGAAGACACCCAACCTCAACCTCTGGTTCCACATGCACACTTCCCCTCCCCCCACATACATACATGCATATACACATGTACACACGTGCACGAGCATGCGAGTGCACATGCGCGTGTGCACACACGCGCGCACACACACTCAAGCTTCCTGACCCTTGAACTAGAGTAATGAGCCAAACTCACAGACTGAACTTAATGACTTAAATTTTTCTATTTTGAGGACTAGGGATTGACAATATTTTGAGGACTAGGGATTGAACCCAGGACCTTGCAAATGTCAGGAAGGTGTCCTATCACTAAGCTACATCTCCACCCTTATTTTATTTTGATTTGAGATTGGATTTTGCTCAACAGCTCAGGCTGGCCTTGAACTCCTGACCCTCCTCCCTTACCCTCCCAAGTAGCTGAGTTATTTGGAATGACAGGCCTTTGTTATGGCTCTTGGCTTCTACTTACTTTTCAAACCTAAATGTAACACTCAATGTGAACAAGTAGAAAAACCTACAAACATGACAGAAACCATAACCGTTTTCTGTGTCAGACCACCAGCCAGCAATAATTTGGTAGAGGCAGGGCCATCTCCTTCTAGCTTCTGATGCCCACGGAAGCTCCCCCTCTGCAGACGGGGCCTGCTGATCCTGCAGTTTGTACCCTGTGGCTTTTCCTCAGTGCCATCTCAGGAGTACTTTTATGTGACACTTAATTACATTCCATCTTTGCTATGATAAGTAATGATGCAATTAGTAGCCTTGTACACACGTCTTTGTTGACAGTATGAAATATTATAGAGTCGTCCAAAATGAATTCTTCAAGGGATTTTAATGATATAAAGGCTGTCACAGCCGCATTATTGAGACCAGCTAAGCGCCTGCAAACAATGTGAGTGGCCCCGCTGGTGGGGAATCATTATGTGAACTTGGTAAAACATCAACTGGAATGTTCCATAGCTTTTAAGCATGATGGTCACGAGGAGTGAGCAGTCATCTCTCTGAGCCTCAGGTTCCTCATCTGCTAGGCGATAATGATGCCTCCCGGTGTTCTTTAGGGAAGACGTTTTAGGGAGTGCTGTGGATAGAACCCGGGGCCTCATGAATGCTAGGCAAGTGCTGTACCTTGAGCTGTCTCCGGCCTGAGGAGAGCTTTTGCAAACATCTGAGCATGAGTGAGCCAAGCATATGAGCTGTCCTGGCTAGTAAGTGTTATTAAATATTATTAAATGGTACTAATAATAATACTGAGGGGGAAACAGCTACAACCTGGTGGGTGCACCAGCCCCACATGATGGCAGCTGAAGGTCACCCTGGCCACACACTCCTATATGAAAACACAAGGGTCTGGGAAGGGTCTGACAAGGGGCCATCACTTCTGCTGCCACTGAGGAGCCGGTGATCAATGTCTCTGTTGAAGGGCTGAAGTCCCAAATGAGCTTTGATGAGAATCTACTTGTAACCAAGGAAGGCTCTTGAAACTGCAGATGTAATGAAGCTGCCACTGAGCAGATATTGATCAGAGTGGAAGCAAAGCCCAAGCCAGGAGGGGGACCGAGAGGCAGAGGTCTCACATCCCCCCCAGGATGTGCACATGCACACTGTATGCATGCCGTGTTGGTTTGAAAACTGCAGAAGGAGTGTGGTGGGTCTGGCAACTTAGGGAGAGTCTGCCAGCTTTCCACTTCACTTACAAAAGAAATATTTGAAAGCAAAGAAATTCAAGAATAGCAGAAGGCTTGGTGGGGTCATAAATCAAGATTGGGCCTCTAGGACAGGGCCCAGGGCCAATGAGGTATGGAGCAGTTAGTCAGCCTGCTTCCCAGATTCCCAGGCCCCAGTCCTCAGCAGCTCACTATGCTGGTACTTGCTAGGTGGGGGGGGGGGGGCGGGACGCCCAGGAGCTCTCCACAGTGAAGGTGTCAGTGCCCAATGAATGATCCCAGGATGCTATGACAGGACCATCAAGGATCCCACTATCCCCTCTGCAGAAAATTGTCCTTGGCTAGACTGGAGCCACATTTATAAGTCACGTTCATTCTCCCCAGCCCCTGAGGCACCTTCAGAGGAAAGAAGGCCACTCCCAAGGCCGAGGCTGGAACCAGCCCTGGGACACTAGGTGATGGACAAAGGCCTCACTCAGCCACTTTCCTGTACTTTCTGCTCCTCTCACTGCCTTTTCCTAAGAACAGCTCTCTAAAAGAAAACCAGTGGAGGCAGCACCTCTCCACTCAGAAGATGGGCGCTTTCTGGGGGGGGGGTGACCCCATAGTTTCTATATATTCTTAGAAGGGTACATAAGTGCCAGTTGAGCGCCAATCATTACTCAGCAAAAATGAAAGTGTTCACACAAGAAAAAATGGAGAGGGGTTCATGAGTTCTAGGTATCCAGAGAGGTGACATTTGAGCCATAGCCTGAATGAGGTGGGAAAGTTAGCTGAGTGAAGAATCCACTGAAGAGAAACCTACATCCAGCAGGTGCAAAGGCCCCAGGTCCAAATACACTTGCTTTGTGCGACATTCCTGTAACAGAAAGGCCAGTGGGTTTAATTACAGCTATGGGCCCAATTTAACTTACATTTATATTACATTACGCAGGCTACTGGGTTGAAATTGGATCTGATTAATGAGCACTTCACAGTGGTCTTGTTACTGGTTTTCCTCAAGTTCTTGTCTTGTGACTCACAAAGAATCACAAGCACAAACACTGCAGGATGGCTAGTTAAGCAAGGTTTTCTTTTGAAAATGAAAGTAAGCAGAAAAGATCCTGAGTGGAGAAGGGGGTCTTGGTGGGTAACTGCATGAATCAGGGTTTTTTATACCCTTGGGGATATAAGTGCCATAGGCCTGGGTTCTTTGCTTTTATCCCAAGCCCATGGCCTGAGCACAGGCAGTGATAGATACTGAGGAAAAACCTGGACTGTGGGCACTGGAAGAAAGAAGGGGATTGGCTTGGTTTCTTTCAATGCATAGGCTGATGAGCTATGCAAAGGAATGTGGATTCCCATCAGCAGAAAATGACACCCCCCCAGAAAGGTTCCAAGGGAGAGGGAGAATCAGGAAGTAAAAGTGAGGGCTGCCCCTGATCGCCATCTTGATGAGTCAGTCAGGTTCAGGTTCAGACTGGAGCTGCCCTCTAGTCTCTGCAGGGCAGGCTGACATCTATGCTCTTTTGGACCTGTGTCCCTAGAAGGCTGCCTTGCTCCTAATCTCTATCAGCCTGTTTTGAGCAAGGTGATGTAACAGGTATTTTGATGACTTTGAAGATGAACTTGATGTTGACCATGATCTCAAGCTCAGGGAGGAGCCAGCATTGAACCAGTCCAATCCAGAAAGTGTCATATACTGAGAGAAGGCAGGTGAGGGCTGGGGAGCTCGAAGCAGTGGGCACAAGGTGAGCCTTGCACAATGCCAGGAATGCTGGTGTCCAAAGAGAAAGGGCTTTCCAGGCAGAGGGGACAGAGGAACAAAGGCACGAGGCAGGAAGGGAGAACACTGGAGACAGTCCAGAGCCCACACTGCCCTGCTCAGGGCCAGAGAGATGTGCAGCCACAGTGGCAAAGTCCTGGGTGCCAGGGAAGAACTTGGACTTTCCTCTAAGGCAGTGAAGAACCATCCACAGAACTTTAAAGACAATGTATCAACCATCCCTTCTTATGCCTGCTGAAAAGAATGTGAAATCAACAACAAGCCTCTTTTAGACAGAATGACAGAAGGAATCAACCCAAACAAGCCTTAGTAGTAGGATAATTAACCAGCGGCAAACAGACTTTTGCAGTAAAATAATGAACCAGCAGAAAGTGTGAAGGCAGGCCCGGCTTCAGGCACAGCTGCATCCAGGGCTCCGTTCTTCTCCAGTGGATGGCTCTGCCACGTGTGGGCATCAGGCTCCGTGAAAGGCATGAAAATAGCTGGAAACCAAGATAGTTAGTTCTCAAGGGCAAAGTTCCTGGTTTGTAGCCAATTTCTCCACTATGGCTGAAGCTTAGCTGCCACTGAACTCCAAGAGATGGCACTGAATGCCAGGTTGAACAGATATGGGCAAAACTGGCTGTCAATTTTGGTCACAGGAACCAGCCTCACATATGTCAACCACCACCTACCATCTTCAAATCCACTGGGCACAATACCTCTTTGGGTTTTTTTTTTCAAATGTGTGTTTGTTTGAGACTGGGTCTTATTATAGATTGCAAGTTGACCTTGAACTCACTGTGCAGCCCAGACTGGCCTCAGAGTTTCCATCCTCCTGCCTCAACCTCCTAACTGCTGGGATTGTGGGCTTCTTCCACCATGCCCAGCCAGAGCCCCCTTTACATAAGGTCACAGCAAACATTTCAGGGTATTGCCTAACTTCCGATTGGGTCCCCATCAGTTGTCATGGTTAAGGAACATTGATGCTTTGTTTGTCATAGCCCCGGGTCCCCTGCTTCCTCCTTGACTCCTAAAGCCCATGGTCTGAGCACAGGAAGCTATAGATACCCAGGAAACCCCTGGAGTGTGGGCACCAGAAGGAAAGTTGCTGGGTGTGTGGCTAGCACAACAGACTTTTCTGTTAAATGGCGTGAGGGGGCTGTGCAATGCCAATGAGAAATGGACCTGCAAGGCCTTGTAAAGCACGAAGCCCTGTGTAGGTTCTTTAGCTTGATGGACATTTTTATTCTTGGCCTGGTGCTCCGGCTCCCCATGCATCAGACCTAAAGCACCATCCCAGGCTACAGAGACACCTCTGGGAACATGTGGACTCGAGATGAACAATTCACCATTTCCTTTTCTTTATCCAGGGCAGACATTGCTAATCGATCATGGCCCTCTCCCACAGAGCTCAGGAGTTGCTTCACAATCCTTCTCCACTAGCTGTCCAGGCAGGCACTATTAATTGAACAAAAAAGGGATAAAAGAGGCAGTCTTTGTTCTCCTTTGGACTAGTCCATTCCATCACGAGCCAGAATCAAAACAGAACGAAACAGAAATGGGGCACAACTTGCCATTTCCCTCTGCAAGTGGTCTGCAGAGCTGAGGGAAACCAGTCTTCCAGTTCTCACTCAAACCTGCTCATACTCAAAATGACTCCATGCGGAGGAAGGAACCAGGCGCAAAGGAGGTTCTAGAATGTGGAGGTGCCCAAAGGAATGGCTCCCACTGCTGCTTTAAAGAAGCGCAAATCCCTACTGTGGTCTTTGAAGCCCCTGTGTTCCTTTTGGACTCCTTCTGCCACGTCATCTCTCTCTACCCCAGACGTTCTTTTTCTTTTCCTCAGAGCACGCCAAGTCGGGACACCTCAGAGCCTTCCAGCATCTGCCAGAGGATGGTAAGGACATACACCAGTAGCACCAGTAGACATCTCTCCAGCCTTGCCCACAAGTTCAGAAAGAGAACATAGCTTCTCACTAGATGTTGAAGTCCTGGCCATCCAGAATCCAGGACCCAGTCATGGTGGCCAGGAAGACAGGAGCGATGTTTGGCCAGACCTGACTCCTATGGAGCTAGAGTGCCCCCCACCCCAGACCAAGTAAGGGAGAGAGTGAGGTGTCAACAGGAAGGATTCCATTCCACTAGGGAGGAGGCAGGGTCAACACTACAGAATGACATTGGCAATAGAGTCCTGTCACTTGAGGTGTGTAGAAGCACCCAGACCTTTCAGTCCTTATTTTCCCCAAGAACAAGGAACGGGAATTCAGAGGTGCTGAGCTGGGGAGGTGGCTCAGCAGTTAAAGGCACTTGCTTGCAAAGCTTGCTGGCCCAGGTTCAATTCCCAAGCATCCACATAAAGCCAGGTGTAAAGTGGTTTATACATCTGTGATCCCAAGAACCTAGGATAATGGGAGGTGGGGCCAGGAGAAGCCAAAGTTCACAGGCCAACAACTTTCATGTTTGTTTGCAAGAGATCCTGTCTCCAGGAAGGTGAAACACAGACATCTTGAAGATGTCCTCTGACTACCCACACATGTGCATATGCACGTGCACACACACACACACACATACACGCACACACACACAGTTCTCCCATCAGGAATCTACCCCCCAATGTCCCCCTGCATTGCCCAACAGCACACTTAGAGTTGTTGAATAGTGGGCGTGCTGTGCACACCCATCATTACAACACTCAGGGGGCATGGGCAGGAGGATTGTGAGGCCAGCCTGGATCACATGGCAAAACAGCCTCTAATAACAATGATGGATGGAGGGGGCTGTACTGGAACTATCAAGAACCTTGCCTGGGGAGGGGACATCATGGCCTATCTGAATGTCCTCTCTGAGGCACACACGAGGCCCTATGTTTTAGCTTCCTTTCACACAGTAGTTCTGCTTTAAGATAACAAAAAACTCGTGCTGTCTTGTTCTGAACTATCTTGATCCCCGAGCAGCCACAACTCACTTCCACTTCCAAAAGCATTCAGACTCGGTCTGCAGTGGGTGCAGGAGTGGGAAGTGGTGTGGGCCTCCTGGATCTCTACCGACCCTAGCCCACCAACTTTTTTGGACCTTGACATGGCTGCCTGAGGCCGGATGATCCCCACCTAAACCTGCGCTGTCAGCATGCCAGGCTGACTTCATTAAAGCAGGCAGAATTTCGAAGTGTTTGTTTAATGATGGGAGGAGTTTCCAGTGTCCTGGGAGGCACGGATGTCCCCAGGAGAGGGCTGGGCTGCTGCCTGCCTGTGCTCCCCCCTCCTCTCTCATCGGCTTAGCTACTGCTAGTGTTTTCTCACTCGCTATCTGATCTTGCAAAATGGGACTGAGGCATGTTTTGCTTAGAAAAATGCTGAACAGCCCAAGGAGCGTGGGCTGGCCACTGAGTACAGCAGCCACGCTGGGAAGTCACTGTTCATCACCACACACGACTGTCAGCCTCTCAGCCGGCAGCCTGCAGGAGCCTTGTGATGGACTGAGAGGGCCTCAGGGAACTTGTAATTAAATCCCAGTAGATTGCCAGTCCTCCCGCTGGTGAGGGAGAAAAAGAGCGAGACGCAGCAGGTGTGCCCAGACAGTGACAGCCCAGCCAGGACACAGGCGACAGGCTGAAGTGGCCAAGAGCCAGTGACATTCCAGCCAGCTAGGGAGAGGCTTAGTCACAGGGAGTGAGGGGCCAGATGGAAGCAGGTGATTTCCAGCTGGACTCAAGCTGAGAAGGGCTGGAAATTGCTACATTTTGTCAGGTGGAGAAGAATCTGCTCAGGTCCCTCCTCATTCTTAAGTTCTATGACCCGTCAACCTGCCTGGCAGACAAACCAGGATCCCACAGCTTCCCTCACCCACACACTTCCTCCTCGAATCCAGTGTATCACCCCCACCACATGGCTCCCTCAGCATGACTCCACCACAGACTGGCCTGAAACACACAATCCTCCTGCCTCCAACTTCTCAGAGCCATGCTGACAAGTGTGTGTCACCATGCCAAGCCCCACTATTCACAAAACAAGATTGTAAAGGACTTTCTTCCTACCTGGGTGTGATGCTTTCTATGGATCTCAATTTGACAAGACCTAGCATCTTTGGGAAGGATTGTATAGATTAGGTCAGCCTCTGTGCATGCCGGCAAGGAATTATCTTGATAAGGTTGAGGTGGGAAGACTCACCTGAACTGTGGGCAGCACCATTCCATGGGCTGCAGTCCTGGACTGCATAAAAAGGAGTTGGCTGAGCAGCAGCCTTAATCTCTCTCTACTTTCTCCCAGGGCTGATGTGACCAGCTGCTTCAAGATCCTGCCCCATGCCTTCCCCGCCATGATGGACTGTAGCCTAAGCTGAAATGAACCCTTCCTCCCTGAAACGAATTTTTGTCAAGTATTTTGTCGCAGCAAAAGAAGTTGACCTGAGCAGATTCTTCTCCACTAGTACATTGGGCTTCCCTCTCCCTTGTCTTCTCTCCCAAACTCCTACTCATCCTTCAAAAGCTTTTTTCAGTTTTGCACCATTTCATGTAACTGGGCTTCCTGCCCAGTGATAGACTCTCTTGATGGCTTGCTTAGGTTCTCCCATAGATGAGGCCAGAATGCTGGCTGGGTTTGTCTTCTTAATTGTTTCCAGGGTTCCTGCTCAGTGATGTGTCTCCCAAGAGGAAAGCCCTGCCTGGATCACATCGATGGCCCACTGTTTGGACCTCTGGCAGGAGACCAGGAGAAGTTGAGGCACCAGGCTGTCACAATTTCTAACATCTCGGGCCAGTCATCTGAGCTGCTGAACAGAGTGATAAACAAATCTATCAACAGTCCATCCATTTGTCCTCGCCATGACCAGACCCTCATACATCTCTGTATCCATCATTATCCCTCCTGCCTAAAAATGAATTATTTCTCTTTCCTCTGTGCTACCCCCATTCCTCCATCTCTCTTGTGGCCACAAGAATGTCAAAACTGCAAGTCTCTCTTCTTTATTATTCCCGTGTCTCAAGCCATCTCCCTGCCCAAGATATATGTCTGATTCCATGGGTCCCAAATATTCTATTTCCCCCAACCAAACAGCTACAATATTTCCCAGCAGGCATGGCCATAGAACTATACTTTTTGTATCTCAGACCTTTCACCAGCCACTGCATATTTTTACAAATTAACCTAATGTGTCCCTATTGAATTATGACAGATTGCCCACATGATCAATGCCATCGCCTCTGTGGAAAGATGGACACTCTGGTGCAAATGCTGAGGCATCCCCATTGCCTGCGGCTCCTCCTCCTTTCCAGTCTTCACGCTGGCTACTCACAATTTCAGCACTATATGCTGGACAGCTCCCTGACATCATTTACCTGGGGTCTGAGTGGCCAATGGGCAGCTAGTATGGACTGGCTGTGTGGGGCCTGGTGCTGGGAGAGGGTTTTGCTGTGCTGCCCTGGCCAACAGTGGGCCTCTCTGTGGTTCTCAGCACGCCAAAGCCATCTGGTAATTGCTGGTGAGCTACTCTCAATACTTTGTCAGAGCCAGAGGCAGTTTCAGGACAAAGGGGAGGTCTCACCAAAAATTCATGGCACATGCTTTGTTCCAGAAAGTGCCATGAACACCAGTTACAAGTAAGATGTGGGAGCTATGTTTTTAGGTGTTTCCAGAGAAAATATTCCACAATAATAAACCCACAAATTCTATGATCCTACTCTGTGTCTTCAGTCATGTGGGTTTCAACATCCTCAAATTAAAACAGGAACAATAACAGTATTTAATTATAGGGCTTTTAAGGACTAAATCAGTTTAATATTATGGTGCTTAATACTTATAAATGAATTATTTATGAAGTGCTAACATAAAAGTTTATGTAAATATACCTAAATATATATCATTATAGATATATAGTATTCATAAATACATTATGACATATGTATTGTTATATAATATTTAGATTATGATTATATATCTCACATGTACTTATTAAACTATATAGTACATAGTATCTATCAATACAGTATACTATATGTTATACTTTAAAGACAATGCATTATTTAATATAATGGATATGTATTACATTACTAAATATTACAAGGAGTGGGAAAAGAAATGAAGAAATTTATACCTTAATACATGCTTCACCATTAAAAAATTAATCTTCAAAAATTTTTTCATTTGCATACATTGCTCATGTTAGACCTACAGTTTATCGTAAGCACTGTTTCAGTGCCAGGTATGGTGGTGCACACCTGCAATCCTGGTTTTCAGGAGGCTAAGGAGGAGGGTTGTAAGTTTGAGGCCAGCTTGGGCTACATAATAAGGGCCTATCTCAAAAAGGTGTTTTATATGACTATAAAACCTTTAAGTTTCTTAGGATGGTATGACATGTCATTACTGACCTGTCCTAACTTTAGCCATTAGTCACTAAGGGTGTCTTAGGCTGGAAACAGCAGGAGGTACTGACTCAGATCTCTTAACTAATATGGGGTGTGTGTGTGTGTGTGTGTGTGTGTGTGTGTGTGTGTGTGTGTGTGTGTTTTACTGGGGAATGAACCTAAAGTCTCATACATGCTTGGCACTCTACCATGGAGCTACATTCCTTTGTTGCATTTTATATTTTGAGACAGGCTCTTGTAAAGTTACCCAGGCTGACCTTAAACTCAAAAATCTTCCTGTCTCAGCATCCCAAGCCTGTGCCACCCTGCCTTGCTAGGAGATTTTCCTATCTGACCAAAAAACCTTGGAGTGCAACAAGTTTGGAGTAAAATCATGCAGCTCAATGACATCAATGCAGAGAGGAATCCTTCCGTTTGTAAGCCCCATCTGGATAGTGATGGGTGATAAATTTTCCTTCATTTTCTCCCCATGTGATCACAGATACCTGCAGCAACCCCAGGTGAAGTGGGAGGCAAGGCTGACACGCACAGTGTCCTGGGTGTCCAGGTAGTGACCACACTGCTGATGACAGCAAAAAGAAAGCAGCCAAGAAGGTCCAACCTAAGATGCATTTACACCAACATCAGGGGAGGGGAAAGAAGAGCTGAATGAGATGGTGTGCAGGTTCAGTTTGGGGAGGTGTGCTGGGGAACATTTTTGGATGTTACCCAGCTTCCAGAGGGATTTCCAAAACACAGTCTTCAGGAGCACAAGATACGGGAACAGAGTGGCAGATCTTCCCACAGCTAGTGCCCACTCTGCAAGGAAAGACACTGGACATGTGGTGCTAAGTATAAGAAGCCACCACTGAGGCCCACAACCACACGACCACAAGCCAGTTTGCCTAGACTGTTTCTGGGAGGTAAGGGGACACTCACTGGTTTAGTCCTGTCCTCATCCATTCAGTCCTGCATGGGCATCTGGGAAGCACTTGCTACAGGCTAGGTACAAAGCTAAGGTCAGAGCCAAGGTCAAAGTGGTTATAGCCCATGGTGCTCTTGCAGAGCACACGGTCAGTCTGATGGAAGGCATAGACATGTGCCCGATGATCTATAAATGCTTTGACGAGGAATCCAACAAGAACAGAAGAACAAGGTATTGGAGATGCAGCCTGCAGAGTAAGACGGGGCATCAAAGAGCACTGACGCCAACCGAAGGGCCACTGGTACTTGAATTCCATCCCACTAAACACAGCAGCTGTGAAATGGGATTAGCACATCCCTGTGCTTCAGAGGGAAGGAATGCTGTGAAGAGCCAAGGGACCTGCTCAGAGTGCGAGGCCAGAACCCAAGTCTTGATCTCCCCAGGCCACCCTCCTGAGTCTTGGCATCCTTAGAGGGTCATCGACGCTGCCTCAACCCTCAACAATCTCCCTCATTCTCTCCGACACAGCAGCCACAAAGATCTTTCGAAAATGGGAAGGTATCCTTGTCCCTTCCCATCAAAATCTTTTGTGGCTTCTGTGGTGGTTTGAATGTAAAATGTCCCTTTAAGTTCATGTTTGCACACTTGGTCGCCAGCCGGTGGTAGAAGCTTTAGGATGTGGACCTTTGCTAGAGGAAGTGGGGTGGGCCTTGAGGTTTCATGACCAGCCCCACTTCCTGTTTGCTCTCCACTTCCTGACTCTAGGCAATGTGACCATCTCTGTCTCATCCTCCTGCCACCATATTTTCCCCATCCTGATGGAACGTGTCACCTGAAAACTGTAAGACCAGGACAAGAGAGATTGCTCAGTGGTTAAGGAGCTTGCCTGGAAAGCCTAATGACACGGGTTCAATTCCCTAGTACCCGTGTCAAGCCAGATACACAAAGTGGCACATATATCTGGGGTTCATGGCATGCCCATTCTGTCTCTTTTCTCTCTATCTCTCTCTGCTTGCATATAATAAATACCTGTAAGCCAAAATATACCTTCCTTAAGCTACCTCTTGTCAGCAACAAGAAAGAAACTTATATAGCTTCACTTATTCCTCTGATGGAGCAGAGATTCCAAATCATAACTCAAAGTCCCTCCACCCCCAAGGCCCCAAGCCTACCTTTCTGGGCACCAGCTACGTGCCCTCCTCCTAAACACCCCCATGCCATCCTTTATGCCACTGGGCCTCTGTGCATGCTCCCTTCCTGAAACATTCTTCCTTGGCTTCACCTCCTCCAAGCATCTGCCTTACTTGGCTGATATTCAGGTCTCCATCCTTTGCCCAGACATCACCTCCAGGACATCCTCCCTGGCTTCCCAGTATAGGCAAACAAAAATATGTAGGTATTCATCTGAAATACACAGGCCTCCCTCATACCTTCCCCAATGTGTGGATTCCAGCTCAGGTCCCTGTCTGTCAGAACTCTCTCTGCCCAAATGTCCTTTAATTGGCTCTTTAAGACACTGTGGAAAAAAAATACAACCAAGATGATACCTTCCCAAGCGCAAAGCTGTCTGGTGCTTTAGATTCGGTCTTCCAGACCCCTCCTATGGCCCCCAGCCCAATTCTAAGGCAAGCAAAACCCAAACAAAGCCAAGGCCTCACTCTGGGAGATGCTGTAATTGGATTCCATTCAGCAACCACAGACTTCCTGCTGACACTGTGCAGATGGCAGCTTCGGTGAGTGGCTGGGTCAGAAGGTCACCACACAGGCTGGGTCCTCAGGGCCAGGAGCCGAGAGTTTAATTGGGGCGGCTTTGATGTCTACTGAGCACCATCCCAGAGCTCAGACTCCAGTCAGAGCTGCGCTATTGTGAGAAGAGATAGCAACAGGCATGGGTCAGCTGTAGGCTTCCACCCCTCCTAGCTTTCCTCCGTGTCTGCTGGTCCTCATTACAGAGGCTAACACAGTGTAGGAGAGACTGTGGTCCCCTAGAGAGTCGAAGCTCTCCTATGAGAAGATAAGGTGTGGTACAGGCCTATAATCCCAGCACTTGGGAGGCTGAGGCAGTAAGATCATGAGCTCCAGGCCAGCCTGGGCTACAAAATAAGTTCTAGGCCTGTCTGGGCCACATGGTAAGTCATGCAGGTCAGTCAGAAGGAACCTGTCTCAAAAAAAAAAGGCAGCTGAAAGAGCCAGGGATGTGGCTCCATGAGAGCATTGCAAGGCTCTGGATTCCATCCTCAGCATTGCAAAGAAAAACAGATAAACCACAGAGTAAAACAGAACGTTAGAGAATAGACTAGGATGACCACTCAGAAGATTGGCTTTGCAAGAATAAGGATTCTGAGGCCTCCCAGACCTACTTGTGGGATCTGCTGCTGTGGGCTCAGGCACCGGTGTCTCATTGACACCTCTGCTGCCATTTCTGATGTGGCACCATCATGCCTCAGGATAAACTGGATGGCAGAGGGTCCAAGGAATGGGCGGGCCCTGTCTATTCATTTATGCTATCAAATGATGGGATCCCCCAGGGGAGTCCCCTCCTCACTCAGTCCTGTAGTTTAGGGCTGACCTTGATCCCAGCCCCAAGGGAAGTCACAAGACCCAGGCTTGACCAATCAGTTTTGTATCTCCCTGACGGCAGTGATTAGTTCAATGAGGGTGTGAAGTCCAAGTTGGCCCAGTGAAAATCACAGGCCTGGGGCTTCCATGGTGAGGCTGAGAAAGAAGAGTACACTCCCCTGCCCAGCCAGGATTGCTATGCATGGGCCCCCAGTGGACCCACACCTCCTGGAGACAGCCTGCCTGAGCCCAAGGCCAGCACAGGAGACTCAAAGACAGGCTTAAGAGACGGGTTCCAGACATGGATCCAGCCAAACCCCAAAGGGTGGTTTTCATTTACTGTGTCCCATACATTTCCTTTTTGCTTTCTAAATTATCTGAGCACACCGTGGGCCTGACTCACATGTTAGACACGCTCTTTTCTTGATGAGCAGGGCAGCCTGAGTAAGGTATCTGGAAAAGTTTCGCCAGTCTTCCCTCCAGATCATTCAAAACCAAACACATCTAGTCTGTATCCATGGGTTCTGAGCCTATAGATTCAAACAATTTGATTATGTCCAGACTTGTTTTCCTTGGTGTTTCCTAAACAATATCGTCTATCAATCCATGGAGCACGTGCAGTGTGTTGTCGTCAGCTTCACGTTGCTGGAATGAACATCCAAAACAGGCACAGTTTAGGGGAAGAAGGGATTTATTTCAAGCTTACAGATCCTGGGGGAGTTCCATCGATACTCAAGGAAGCTCCTTCCATACATCCAAGCAGAGAGAAAAACCTTTGCCAGCACATTCACCAAAACGCAACAAAACCAGCAGCAAACAGCAGGGTCCCTGGTTGAGCTCGGACTGCTCTGTTTATCTTTGGGCTAGAAATCAGATTCACCCCCAACACACTTTAGGGCTAGACTTTGGGATCTGCCCCCAGTGACACCTCCTCCAGCCAGGAAGCTGGAGATTTAGGTGACCTGAGTCTATGGGTGACATACATTCAAACTACCACCCCGGTATATAATCCATGTAGCACCTGCAATGTCAGGTATTGAAAGTCACTAGTGATGGTTTAAATGTATGGGAGGCTGTGTGGAGCATCTACGCAAATCCTGCTCCATTTTCTATAAGGGACTGGAATGGAACATTCATAGATTTTGATGTCCACCCCAGATACCATGGGACAAATACAGTGTAGCCTACCACTCACCTGGGGGGCCAGCCCATTGCTCCCCAGGCCATGATGCACTCAACATGGGGTGAAAACAAGCACAAGAGACAGCGATGTCATCAAGAAGCCTGATCAGAGCCATACAAGGTGGCACACGTCTATTATCCCAGCACTGGGAGGCAGGGGTAGGAGGATTGTGGTAAGTTCGAGGCCACCCTGAGACTACATAGTGAATTCCAGGTCAGCTTGGGCTAGAGTGAGACCCTACCTCAAAACAAAACAAACAAAACTCTTCCCAACTGTTCTAAGGAGCCTGATCAGGAGTGACACTCCTGCTTGCATAGCACGTGTGAGAACCTGGGTTTTATTCCCAGCACCATAGAAAAAGTTAAAAGCAAGTAAGAAGCCAGGTAGACATGAGCTAGGGTAGCTGTTGCTCATCTAACATGGTGTTGTTCACTGCGAACGCTAGGAATACACTCCAAACTAACGGAGGAGGAGGGAGCCCCAGATCCTTGTGAAGTGTGATGCATGGTACATGCCTGTATGCGCTGCGCTGTTTACTTTCATTTCATTTGTGCACACGCACACGCATGCACCACAGTGCAAGCACACTCTGTAATGTTCACTCAACATAGTGCACGGATGCATTTCTCTGTCTCCATCTGTAAGCGAGGTCTCACGGACCCAGGGACGGAGCCAAGTGTCATAGGGAAAGTTTGGCAACTTGGCTTTCAAGGCACACACACTCCTGCTCCTAACAATGTACCTAGCAACCTGTTAGCAACTCGAGACCCTCACCTGCATTGAGCTGCACATACACCCCACTTCCAACAATGGAATAAGTTACTCTCCTTAGCAACTTCTTGGTACAGCCCCATTTCTATTAAAGTGCTCAGAGAGATATCCAGAACTGGAAGGCAGGGGTCTGATTGGGCCTGGACTGTTACTGGGTGCATGCACAGTAAGGAAAACTGTGCCCTCTGAGTGCACTTTCTGGGAGAATCCCCTGCTAAGGCCTGGGGGAGGTACACATGATTGAAATCAGATGCATCATGGGAAGCAACATGCACAGTAGAAAGAAGCTTATGTAACCCAAACTTGTCAATCAAAACAGAGAACCACCCAAACTATACCCCCTAGGAAGCAGCTACTCCTTCTAGACCCCATAAAAAGAGGCCCTAAGAGGTAGCCCACTGCTCTTGGGCGCAGCTCTCTTGAAGCACATCTAGTTACTCTTTGTACTTTTGCTTTGCTCACTAATAAAATTTCTCACTGCTTAGCTACTTGTGTGCATGTCTTCACTTCTCTGGCTAAGATGCCTAGAACCTGGAAACACCTAGAGAGGGAGCACTGGTAACACCAGGAGATAAAGCCCTGGTGCACACCCCAAGGCGTTCTCACAGGTCCCAAGGAGGACCAGTGAGGGAGGCTCTGTGTAATAACATCAGTGCTGACCTCGAGTCAGAACCACCTCACTGTCACCAGAATGGTAGGCGCACGTAGGGCTGCTCAGCCCTCAACATCTGGCAAAAAGGAGGGATTGGGCATACACATAGCTGTGTGAATGGATTGCAAATGTGGGTTTAACAGAGAACTCAAGATGTGGAATGAGGTCTTTAACCACATCAAGATCAACTAGATGGCTGTTTGGTGAACACACACACACTTCTCCCTTCGCAGTCTGGTGTCACAACAGGGGCACATCTGGGGCTACAAGGACACATTCTGAGGCGTGCATCATTAGGGAGTCTGGTCTTTGTGCAAACATCTCAGAGCACACACACACCTAGATGGTGTAGGTGACACCACTGGACGTGGCCTTGTTTTCTCTTGTTTGGGGGGAGGGCACAGGCACAGGCTGGTCTGGAACATGCAATCCTCCCATCTCAGCCTGTTGAGTGTTGGACCAGCAGGTAGGCACCACCATGCCAGCTTTCACCACGGTCTCGATGCATCAAGAGAGGATCACAAGGTAGATGAGGCCGCTTCCTGTGTTACGCAGTGGTCAACACCAGACATATATTTTGAGACTAGGTAGGTAGTTCAGGCTGAACTTGTTTTAGCCTCTCAAGTGCTGGGATTATAGGCATGTGCCAAGATTCCTGGCTCTAAGATGATTTTTAGTGAGTAGGAATGCACTGTAAAATAATGGGGAAAGTGTGGTCCACTAAGCCTAGAAGGCAGCAGGATCATCCTGTAGAATCATGACTGAGACATGCTTCATGTAAGTGCACACATCCCTCTCCAGTGCAACAGGTTTATGACACCACTGTTGTCACAAACATGTGCGTGACATGTTGCACCACGCATTGGTCACTCACTAAGGAGGAGCAATTTTTCCTGGGCTGTTTCTTCTTATGGGGCCTCCATCACTTATGTGGCCCAGTCTTGGCCAAAACATCTTAATTGTTGCTGGACTGTACTTCCCTGCCAGCCAACTCTGGGTCCTTGTGACTCTTGCTGTCCAGCCAAGGTTTAAGAGGATCTATAGATTTCCATATACCTCTCTTGCATTTCGGCCATTGCTCAGAGAACAGTCTCAGGGTAGATGGCCCAGACTGACAGGAGACACACAAGACAAGTCAACATGATCACTCCCACATCTGGGAACCTCACTCATCTGTCAGCCTGTAGCACTCACCGATCCAACCCACACGCTGCAAGCATGAAGATTTAGGTTGGTTTTATAAGCTGCTCCCTGAGTTTGGGCTGATTTGTTACACAGCCTTACTGCAGACATGGCTGACTGATACACACACTATGTGTCTACATTTAGTACATGCGGAAAGTAACACATCTAGCTGAGCAAGGCAGCACACACTTTCAGTTCCAGCATTAGGGAGGCTGATCTAGGAGGATGGCTATGATTTAAGGACAGCCTGGGCTACAGAGAGAATGTGCCTTGAAAAAAAACAACAAAAAGAAGAGGAAGAGGAAGAAGAAAGAAAGAAAGAAAAAAGGAAGGAAGGAAGGAAGAGAAAAAAGGAAAGGAAGGGGAAAGGAAGGAAGAAAAGAGAAAGAGACATCTGTTAAAATACATGAAACATCAATACTTCACACAAATCGGATGTGGTATGCAAGGGCGGGGTGGAGAGAGGAGTGGAGGAAGGAACCGTCAATTAGTCAATCAATTGGAAACATGCAGGGAGAATTGAGGACCTTGGCCTTGATCAGAGCACTCTCTCTTTCCCTGAATTTTGTCTCAAGCACAGTCCATGGAGGTCAGGTCCTGGAAGCAGTTCCAGGAAGACATGGAGTGGTACCCAGTAAATGCCCTGTGACCCAGGGTCTGTCTTCCCTCAGAGCCAGGCGCCCGGGACACCGGAAGCCTGGGCCTTCTCCTGGAATCACTCAAACCTCTGCTTGCGTGTTCTTTCTGTTAGAAGGCAAAATTTGAATGCCGCAGGGAGACTCTGCCACCCTGCTCTACCAGTCTGTGAGGTTTCAGAGCAGCTGGAGGTCCCAACTGGGCAAGTGCCAGCCCTGCATGTGAGCCGGTCTGCTGGAGGACACAGCTTGCCCACTGTGTTCCCTCTGCTGGGAGGATGGAGGGTGTTAAATTGAACCATATTAAATCTCCCTCACCATCTCAACCAGCTTATTTGTCAACTTCGGTTCAAAAGGGACACTGATGAGAACTCCACAGGAAACAAATGTAACCGCAGAGCAGGTCACCTTCCTAGTGTGATGGCCACACCCCTGATGCTAGCCTCAACTCAACCCCAAGCCAGCCTCCAGGGGAAGAAAGGCATTGAGGGGCAGGGAGAGCAGAAGGCTTGAGAGTGAGCTAGGCATTTCGTTTCCTAGCAGAGGAGGGTGTAGAGGAGAATGGGAAGTTGAGGAGACACAAAGAACAACACCCCATAGAGCTCCATTAGGACATCTACCAGCCCTGGGTTTGAATCCTGACTCTAGAACTTCATAGCTGTGTGGGCATGAATCCCACGGTTGGTCTCTTTCAGCCTCAGTTTCCTCATCTGCAAAAAGAGGATAACAGTAGCACCTGTGCTGTGTGTTTGCTGAGTGACAACAAGATTTGGTGCCCACAGCCCTTGACTTGAAGCAGAGGCTCTGGAACTCAGGATTTGTGGTGCGTGGATTTCTAGGAGTCATTGTACACTAACACCATGTGGCTGGGTAGACAGAGTCTTGAAATAGCAGTGAGCCAAGGGGCATAACCACCCAGGAGACCATCGCAGTGAACAGCTCTCATTTATTATACAGAAAAAGGTTGTTTATATAGAGGAAAAAGCAGAGGCAGGGCAGAAGTGGCAAGGGGATTGGTAGAGGCAGGGTAGTCTGTGGACGTCTCATGAATGGATTGGCAGGGGCCAGTAACCTGTGGATGCCTAGTTTGCATAGATAAGTTGAGGGGGTTTTCTCAGCTCCAAGTGGTGGGAAGTATGTGCCTTTCAGCTTGTACTGGATGGCGGTGGATGCAGAGGAACTGTTGTTACCTTTAAACTTTTATTGCCCAGGCTTGTTATTACAGCTGGGGTATGTGAGCTTTATGAAACTCAGGCCTTGAAGTGCCTGGGTTTCTCAGGGATTGTTATGGCCTGCCAGGGGGGCTGGAGTGTCTAGGATTAAAGAAGGAGATAGCCAAAACTCCTGCTGGTCTCAGAGAAGCTTGAGATTATCGGGGTTTCAGGCCAGCCTCAACTTTCCTTTAACCCTATATCCTCTGTGCCTCTTAGCAGGGTCCCACAAGGATTCATGAAGTAGAGGCCAAAGCATTGTGCAAGGACTTGGCGCTGATGAAGGCAGACAAGGCAGGGCCCATGTGGAGCCCAATGTCTTGTGACTGGAAAATGGCAGATGACAAGCCAATATATAAAACAAAGATGAATCCAGGACACAGCAGGGGGAGGAGATGCAGGCATGATCTGCAGGGTGAAGTGAGTTTAGACAGGATGGCTACAGAACTCTGGAAAGATTACGCTGAGGTAGACCAGAAAATGCAGAAGCTGAGAAGGAGCCCACCATGCAGAGCACTGAACCCGCTGGGCACGAAGAACTGCACTCCTTTGTAAGCTGCCTCATGTCCCTTCCTTGCTGGCATTCTACATCCTAAATGATTGAAATGTTAACTACTAAATAATCATTCTGTAGACTTACACCATCCAATGCCTTTCATATTAGAACAGAAATGTAATTTGCAGAAACAATGGATTTTTTTTGAAAGAATTACAAGGAGCTACCCCTAGAAGATCAAGTTTTGTTGCCATATCGTGGCTAAGTTGGGGAGATAGAGACACTGTCCTGTAAAATGAACACTCACCTGGCCTCTACCCCCAGATCACCTTTCCACAGCCTATAAAATCCTGTCATGCACCCAATGGTGCTCTCTCACTGTCTCAGGACCAGTCCTTGAATAAACCTGACTTCTTTCTCACCAAATCTCAGCCTCCAAATATTGGCTTCTGCTGCAAGCAGACCGACTTGGTTCTGATAACAGTCCCATCAGCAAATGCCACCCATCTGCCCTGGGACAGCTGCTGAGAAGGCCCTGCAGGCCACAGCCTTCCTCTACCTTCCTCCACTGGACACACACTGACACGGGCTGGGGGTGGGGGGTGATGGCATCCACAGCAAGGGCTCTGCTTGGGTTGTGGTCTTCCCGCCTGTGTTTGCAGAGTCTTTAGTCACAATCTTAAGTGAGCAATTGGTACCAGACTCTCAGCCACACAGAGAGAAAGACATGAAGAACTCACCGGATGGCCTTCCCGAGGCTGCTGCTTCCCAAGCGGCTACCCTTCTCACCTAGGGGAAGCTGGGAATCCGTTTTCAGTGCTCAAATCAGGCCGTGCCACCTTGTATCCCACAGTTTGTCCTCAAGGTTCAAGCTCAAGGTTCTTAATGTGACTTTTGAGTCGTGCTTCAACCCAGCCTTACCGGTACTTCCTGTCTGGCTCCTCATGGCTCCTGTTCTGCATCACCTAGTAGGAGCCAATAGTTGCTGAGGGAAGAACAGACAACAAGAGCCCACCCTCTTGAAACCTGCACATGCCGATCCTCCCATGCAATGCCTTTCCCCACCTAGTCCACTCAGCCTGTGACAGCTCCCAAGGAGCCCCTGCCTGACAACCTGATACCATCCATCCCATGTGTGGTGGGTGTTGGTTAATGTGGCAACTATACCTGAATCTAAGACCTTTAGATCCAGGACCCAAGGAACTGACATGGTCCACTGTGGACCCACAGAACTAACTTCTACCCAGCCTGACCAGGACATTCATGAGGTCCCAGGCACATGCCAATCACAGAGTGGGTGAAGATGTGAGGGGGAGGTACAGATATCCATAAAGCCTCCCTGGGGGATAATCCAGCCAATGTTACAAATAAGAGGACTGAGGCTTGGAGGGGAAAAGACCCCCAGATGGAAAATCAGAACTCAGATCGTGGTTTTGAATTCACTGTCACCTTCTTTCCACTACACCAAACAGTGTCACACCTCTCTCCTACCCACACTAGCATGCAAAATCGTTGTTCTCCTGGCCACACTCCTTGTTAGCGACACTGACTTTAGCCCAGAGGAGCAGCCATCTATCCGCCCAACCTGACCCTGCTCCTTGGACTTCACACGACCCTGGTAGTCAGACACCTCCATGCATCACAGAGAAGTCCAATAAAAAACAAAACTGAGACCCAACAAATATCTCATCTGAGAAATGGAGGTGGTAACACAGGCATTCTGTTTCCAAAGCTTATGGCCATTAGAACAGTTATTGGTTGGATAAGTTCACACCAAAATAAATAAATAAATAAATCTGGAAGTTCATCTCTCTTCATGACATTTGGTGTATCTGAGACCACCTCAACACGTGGCTGGAGCTGTCCCTTGGGTGGTACACAACACTCCAGATAGGCTCAATGTTGACTGAGCTCCCATCAAACCTCTGACTAGACCTTGGGCCTCAACACCCTTCCTTCTGCAAACCAGCAGCTTGTAGGAATTTAATTTGTTTCTCTAGAAAGCAGACATTTATTGTGTCAAGTGAAGTGTGCAGAGACTGAGTGCTCCAAGGAGAAGTTAGTGGCAGCAGAGATAGCCTGGTTTTAGAGCAAGTCCAAGGTGGGGTCTGGGCAGGGTGATGTCTAGGGTCCTGCAGTCCCCATCGAGAAGCAGGAGGCCCAAGTGACAGGTGAGGGGTGGAGCCATGCAGCCCTCTGTCCACCCTTGTGCTTCCTGCTCAGTGGCCTCATAGCACAGGCAGAAATGAAAACTGGCATTCGTGAACTTGGTGTAAGAAACGAGTTCTTCAATAAAATAGAAAAAGCACTAACCCTAAAGAAAAGGATAGATAAATTTAGCAGCATTAAAATGAGAAACTTCATTTACAACTATATAAAAATGAACTCAAAATGGATCAAAAAGCTAAAGCCATGAAACTCCTAGACGAGAGCGAAGAGGAAAAGATTCATGACACAGGACTGGAATCTAAAACCAAAGCACAGGTGACAAAAAGAGAAACACCCAATGGAAGGACATCAACACTGTGTATGAAAGGGTGCTATCTATCACCAGGGTGAAGAGGCAGCCAGGGAAGAAGTGTCTACACAGCAGATGCTGAGTTGGGCTGAGGGCCAGAATATATATTCCCAGCCATCCCGTACCTCAGCCAGGGCACGGGCAAGCCACTCCCATTCAAAGGCTGATGGAAGACCAGAATAGATGTTTCCTCACAGAAGATCTTCAAATGGCCAATAAACACGTGCGAGCCTGCTCAACCTGCTTCATTAGGAAAATGCAAAACGAACCATAGTGAGACACCTTCAAATCCAGCAGCAGAGGAGATGGGGGGTGGAGAAGTGCTAACCAGGATGAAAAGAAACTGGACCACGGCCGGGGGGGGGGGATGGAGGATGAATGGCTGCCCTAGGAAACAATATGATGATTACTCAAACAATTAAACACAATTACTACATGTTCTAGATGCTGCAGTTCTGGGTACTAACCATGAACATGTTGAAATCTGGCTGTGTAAGCATGAGTTTGATCCTCAGCACCCACATGAAAAGCCAGCATGGTCACACATGCCTGGAACCCAGGCCTGAGAAGGGAAGAAGCAAGAGAATCACTGGGGCTCCCTGATCAGACAGAGCGACAGTCTGAGCCATCCACCCAGACATAGGTGGTCGAGTATTATGCCATGGATGAGGCCTGAGGACATTATGCTAAGTGACATAAACCAGATACCAAAGGACACCCAGTGATGGTTCCTCATAGGAGGAACCTAAAATTCATAGAGACAGGAAGAGAGAAGGGAGTTGCCAGGAGCCACAGGAAGGAATCCATAGAAGCTGTTATCTGATGAGTGCAGAGTTCTGGTTAGGGAAGCTGAGCTGGGCTGGATGAGACAGTAGGAATGGCTGCCATCTGCAATACCACTAAGCTGTACACCTCAACACCGCTAAGATGGTAAAATTTATGCTATCTATATTTTGCCACAAAAAGTAACCAAGAACCTCTGTTCATCCAAGAACCGGACACAGGCAAGCCAAAATGGAAAAAGGTTATTTGCAGCATACGCAGGCATCCAAGAATTATAGCATACAAAAGCCATAAATCAATAAGAGAAAGGCAATGTAATCTAGAAACACAAGCAAACGATACAAAGAGACACTTCATGCAGGGGAGACTCAAAGAGCCACGAGCCTCACGTCCATTACGCATGTCCATTTCTCACCCACCAGATTGCAAACTTTATAGACATGGCAAGCATCGTCAAGGAGAGATGGGATTTTCATGCTCATCAGAGAGCATGTTGATGGGCATGTGTGCTTGGGAAAGGGGACATCGGTAGAGTGAAGACCCACAGAGCTAACCAGGCCATGTTTCTATCTGGAGTGAAGGTCAGAAGCACTAGGGAGAGAGTCACACAGGGCTTTGGGATAACTACAGTGGGGCATGGGAATCTATATTTCTAACAGGTGCCCAGGGCGCACTGATGATGCCGGTTAAAGAACCAACAGCATTCTTCACAAACCCCCAAATGACCCAAGTCTTCATTCATGAAGAGTTGAATGAACTAATAATACAAGGTGGTAGTCATACAATGGAATATTATATAGCAGTGAAAATGAAAAGACTGTACTTGAACTGTCAACACAATGTTGATTTAAATAAGCCAGAAGCACTGATTACATTTACATAAAAAAATTCAAAAACCAGCAAAATGACAGTGTTGTATATTTGCTAAAACTGTAAAGCAGGGCTGACTTTTTGTAGGTCAAAGCAGTAGTAGATACAAAAGAATAGGTATGAAGGGCTGGAGTGGTGGCTCAGCGGTCAAGATGTTTGCCTGCAAAGCCTAAGGACTTGAGTTTGATTCCCCAGTACACACGTAAAGCCAGATGCACAAAGCAGCACATGCATCTGGAGTTTGCTTGTAATGGTTATGCCCTGATAAGTCCATGTTCTCTCTTTCTCTTTCTCTCTCTCTCTCTCTCTCTCTCTCTCTCTCTCTCTCTCTCTCTCACACACACACACACACACACACGCATCTATCTAGTCTATCTATCTATATCTGCTTGCAAATAAATTATATGATTTCAGTTTTTTTTCAAGGTAGGGTCTCACTCTAGCCCAGGCTGACCTGGAATTCACTATAAAGTCTGAGGGTGGCCTCAAACTCATAGTCAACCTCCTACCTCTGCCTCCCACATGCTGGGATTAAAGGCACGAACTACCACGCCTGGCCTAAAATATTTTTTTAAAGAATGGGTTTGCCATGAAGAGCCATAGTTTTCCAGCCATTGCTGTTAAGATATCCAAGTCATGATATCCATCCTCTGGAAGAAGGTGGAGGTGGTCAGGAAGGAGAGAGGAGCTCTGGGATACTGTTCAGTGAAGGGAACAAAACATTTTTGCTTGCCACAATGTTGAGCTCTGTGTTTATATGTTACATACTTCTTTAAATTGTGTGCTTTCCCAAATTTTCAAAGGTTTACATAAATAAATAATAGATCAACAAAATGTTGTCTATACATACCAATATATATATATATATATATGGTCTCATAGAAGTGTAGTAGTGAGGGGAAGCTACACTCTGCAACAATTTACTGTATATTTCAAAGTCACTAGAAGAGAGACTTTAAAGCTCCCCCTCCCCCCACATAGGGCTGGGGAGATACTCAGTAGGTAAAGCGCTATAGCAAGAGGCCGCAGAACCCACACAATGGCTATCGAGTGTAACTGAATCTGTGAGCTCTGGGTTCTGTGGGACACCTTGTCTCTAAGAATAAAGTAGAGAGGAAGATTCCTGATATTGACCTCTGATCTCCACATACATGTGGACAAGCACCATCATACACATGAACCCACACAAAAGCAGGCATACCATATGTGTGATGCCTCAAACACCATACACACACACACACACACACACACACACACACACACACACACACACACAGATAATATATGTTGGAGCAGATGGATATGTGAGTTACACATTGTGAACACATACCAAGTTCTAATACCCCACAACTAAGTGAAAACATTGTGTCAGACTTAAAAGCACATTATGTGACAATGAAAAGAAATGAACGGATAAACACACAACTTGTCCTAGAATCGCCTAGGGAGTGAGCTATTAGGCAGGCCTGTGAAGGGTTAGCTGATGTCGTAGTCAGCCACACACTGCTGGGATGAATCTCCAAACCACGCACAATTATGGGGAGGAAAATATTTATTGAACAGATCCAGGGGAAGAAGTTAAGGAAAGGCTGGCCCCCTTTCACAGAAGCAAGCAGAGAGAGAGAGAGACAGAGGCCCACCACCAGCACCAAGCAAGCACACTCCAAACTAACAAAAGGAACTCCAGGCTTGAGCTCAGACTGCTCTTTGCATATGTATAGCTAAAATTCCAGACCCACCCCAGAAATACCTTAGGGCTTAACCCTAGGATCTGGCCAAGGTGACACACTTCCTCTAGCCAGAACTGGCTGGAGACAATTTACAATTTTAATAAACCCTTAATTCTTTTGGGGGACATTTATTCAAAACTACCATAGCCGAGATAAAAAGACCTCTAATTTTGTGCAGCACCATTACAGGGGTTGGGATCCTGGTCGGGATCAAAAGGAGAGAGCTAGCAGAGCACCAGCATTCCTCACTCTCTCTTCCTGAGTGTGGGTGCAACATGATCAGCCGCCTCAAGTTCCTCCTGCCATGTCTTCCCTGCCATAATGGACTAATTTAACCTGGAACTGCAAGCCAAAATAAAACTTTCTGCCCTTAAACTTACTTTTGTCAGATATTGTGAAGGTAACATACTCTAACATGAATAACCCCCCAAAAAACACCTTGTTTGTGAAAGAAGCAATGCAAATGGCTGCGTGATCCATCCATCCAAGCTGGGGAATGGTGGCTCTGCAGAGAGGGAAAGCATTCCAGCCAACTGGGTTTGGGGGGCAATTGGGAGGACTAGGGAAGCTGGCTAGATGATTGTAGCAGTTATTTTCTCTTTGCTGGGGCCAACACTCGACCAGAAGTTTCTACGAAGGAAAGGGTTGGTTTCAGGTTGAGGGTTTCTAGGTGAAGTTTCATCATGGCAGGGAAAGCATGGCAGGATCAGACAGCCAGGCATCCCATCTTCACATCAGCAGAGGAAGCAGTAAGAGCAAGCTGGGTGCAGTAAGTGGGGCTGGGCTGTAACACCTCAAGGCCTGCCCCACAGTGACACACCTCCTCCAGCAAGTCTGCACTTCCCAAAGGCTCCTTCCCAAATTGCTCTAGCAGCTAGGGATTAAGTATTCAAGCACATGAGGCTATGAGAGACATTTTACATTCACACCACCACAGCCATGGAATGTTCTAAAATTGGCTGTGGCAAAGGTCACTCAACCTGAGCCACAGAAGCTCACTGAACTGTACACTTCAAGCAGGTAAATTGTATGGGACACGGGCTGAAGAGATGGCTTAGCAGTTAAGGCGTTTGCCTGCAATGCAGAAGGACCTGAGGTCGATTCCCAAGTGCCCATGTAAAGCCAGATGCACAAGAGGGCGCATGTGTCTGAAATTCATTTGCAGCAGTGGCTGGAGGCCCTGGCGTGCCCATTCTCTGTCTCTCTGCCTCTTTCTCTCTCTCTCTCTCTCTCAAACAAATATTTTTTAAAAAATTGTATGGGACGGTGACCCAATTTCAAAGATACTATTCACAAGATAATTAATTAAAAACGGAGGGTGGGGTGTGGCTGAGTGTCAGGGTGCTGGCCTGCCCAGAGCTCTGTTCCAATTGCCACCTAATGAGTGAATGAGGGAGAGGGAAACCCCTGGGTGCAAGAGGCCACCTAGGCAGAAGTGGCTTCTTATAGCTCCTAAGGCACTGACCCACCCCACTAGCCTCTGTCTTTGGCAAGTGAGCTGGTCAGCAGCCCAGGAGACTGAGAAGGGCCAGGACATCCCAGACTGCAGCACTTTTCCAACCAGGAGAGGCATAGTGCAGAAGCCTTGGGGGGCTTGGGCTGGCTCTGGGGACCACGCCAGGCCTTGGGACCAATTTCTGGACAGCTGCCCCTCGGAAGGCCTCTGTGGAGCTGCTGGATGCTGGCGGCTGCAAGCATGGGGGGCCCTCTGCATCCAAGCAGGCCGTGTGGCTGCTGGGTATCTGTGCTGCATCCCCAGCTTCTCAGCACCTCGGGGAGCCTGGCAGATGGCTGCAGGAGGCAGCAGATGGGATGTCAGGAGCTGAGTGAGGGTGCCTCCTCACTGCCTCCTAACACGTCATGCGGACCCGACAGCTGTGAGCCACCAGGCCTCCCAGACTGGTGAGAACTTCCAGGGCCTGAAAGGCAGAGGTGGAACTGGGAGGCCCCAGGTAGAGACTGTGCCACGGGGCAAAACCAGCACCCAGCTGGTGGAATCTGTTACTGTGCTGTGTGAGCTCAGGCATGTAGCTCAACTTCTGAGTCAGTGTCTTGCTATCTATCTAGAAAGAGCAGTTCCCACCCCAGGAGCTATGGAAAGAATTCAATGAAGGAGTGTGAAAATACCTGAGATGGATAGAATTCTGTGCCGAATTCAATAGAGGGTCGCTGAATGTTAGTTGAGTAGACATAAATGCAAATTGGGTTCCTCTCCAAGTTAGTTTGTAGCTGGCTGGGTGGAACTGGAAAGTTGGAGGAAGAGAGCAGACTATTTGACCAGACCTTTGCTGATCCATTCTCACATGGATAATCTCATTGAAATCTCAGAAGACCTCTATGAGTGAGTTGTAAGAGATGGGTAGGTGACCCAAGGTCCCACGGAAATCAAGGCAGAGTCAGAATTTGAATTCAGAGCCCACCCTCTTTGCTGCAGCTCTTAGAAGGTCTGCTATTAAACCTTAGCTCCTCCACGGTGGGGTCTGATGCAGATGTCCTAATATCTCTCTCTCTCTCTCTCTCTCTCTCTCTCTCTCTCTGAACCTCAACTTCCCCTTCTGCAAAATAAAACAACACAAAACACCTCATCTATGGGCTACGATGGAATTTTTGGTGGAATAGCATGCCTTCAGGGGACAGGTATACAGAAGGTGTCCAATGTGTGCTCACTGTGTGCTGGGACTGGAGAAGGTACTGCAGAGAGGAACAGGATGGTGGCCAGTTCTGCCTAGGGCCTTCATTCATCATCTGGAAAGTGGAGCAAATGAGACCAGGTCAGTCAGCTGACTGCTTGAAGGAGAAAGGGAGTCAACGTAAGGGGAAGGCTTACCATGGCTTAGGGCTTCAAAGGCTGGACCTATGGAGGTCAGGGCAGGAGCATGGGAGAAAACTATTTCTTTCATGGCAGCAGAAAGCAGAGAGAGAGAGAGGAAGAAGGAGGAAGAGGGGAAGAAAAGAGAGAGAAGAGAGGGAGGGGAGGGGAGGGGAGGGAGGGAGGGGAGGAGAGAAGAAGAAACCCAGGGTTCCAATATCCCTCCCAGACAGGCCCCCAATGACCTAACTTCCCCCCCACTAAACCCCACCCTTGAAGAATCTGCCACCCCTAGGGGGCACCACAGGCTGGGGACCAAGCTGTTCCCACGTGGCCTTTGAGGACACTTGAGATCTGTGGAAGTTTGAATGTAAATTGTCCCCAATAGTCTCATATGTTTGAATCCTAATCTCCAGTGGATGGTGCTGTTTGAGAAGGTTGTGGAGCCTTTGGGAGGTGGAGCCTTAAGGAAGGATGTATGAAACAGCAATCTACCACCTCAAAAAACATTGTTTATGGAGTTCCAAGTTTGGAGATTCAAGTATTGATTGCAGTTTTATTTTGAAAAGAATGCTACAACTTATGTGTTTTTTCTTTCTGTTTATATGGAAAGAAAAGCTAATCAATTTTCCTTTAATTTAAAAAAGGAAAAATGCATCGCTAGGGGTGGGTCTTGAGGTGTGATATCCCAACCCCACTGGCTATACTCACTGGTTCACTCTTGCTATGTGAAGATGTGGTACCGGGCTTTCCCTGCCTCCATGAAGCTTCCCCTTGAAACCACAAGCCAAAAAATAAACCCTGCCCTTCCAGAAATTGCTTCTAGTCAGGTGTTGTGTCCCAGCAACAAGAAGGTAACTGGTACACGATGAAAAGTGCAGCAAAGCCGAGCAAGACACAAGACCCTGTGGGCTGGGGGAATCCCTGGTGCCTGCATGGTAATGCTCTACAACCCGCAGCCTGCCTGTTGGACTTAACCTGGCCCACCTTCCCAGCAGCCCTTCCCCTGTCCCAGTTTGCCAGGGCTTCTCTTCACTTTAGTAGCTTACCCCAGGGTAGGAGGTGAGTGGGGAACATGGTACACTGTCTACCATGTGACCTCAAGTAAGATGGCTCAGCCTCTCAGCCTCAGTTTCTCCAAACACAACTTGGTGTAGTGACAGCCTCAACCTCTCCAAGTTAGTCATTAAGGGTCAGGCAGGCCTGTCATGTTGCTGAAGCAGAAATAAGATTTTGATATTGTAGTCACTAGTCATTTCAAATCACTCTGGGGAAAACAAACAGGTGCCCTAACATGGGGGAGGAAAACCCATTCAACTTTGACTGAATCAATGCACAAACGGAGAGTAATATGGAGTGGATGGGAAGGCAGGGGAAGGTACAAGTGATGGAGAGTTTCAACTTCAAGCCACGCATGGGCCTTCTGTGCAGGGCACTGGGTGGCTATGTGGGTGTCATGCCCTTGAGCCGACACTGATTTGGGGTCTTTGAGAGGCATGGGTCACATGACTGTTGTGCATTTCTGAGAGCTTATACACCTACAGCATAAAGCCTGTATGTTTCACTGTTCATACATTACACGAGGGAAATCGCAATGGGCCCTCTCTATCCACGAGTTCTCAGATTCAACCAGCTGTGAATGGAAAACGTTTGCAAAAAAACATCTGTGTCAGGCAGGGTGGTGCACAGCTGTCATTCCAGCACATGGGAGGCTGAAGCAGGAGGATCATTAGCTTGAGGCCAGGCTGAGCTACATAGTACAATCCAGTCTCAAAAGAAAAACAAGAATCAAGTCTTAGCTTTTTTCTTGTTATTATTCCCCCAGCAATGCAGAATAACAGTGATTTTCACAGCGTATGCATTGTGTTGGGTATTATAAGCCATGGAGAGTATCCTAGGCACTGGCTGGGAGCTCAGAGGACCGCGCAGGAGAAAGCACACCGCAGAGGTCAGGTGCAGTGCAGCGCTGTTTTATGTGAGGGACTCGCACACTTGCAGTGTTCAACCAGGGGCTCCTGGACCAGCCCGGTGGGTTCAGGGGGAAGCCTGCAAATAGCTCTATAAGAGGGAATGTGACTGCTACAGTTTGGATATCGAATGTCCCCCAAGTTGCATGTGTTGAAGGCTTGGTCTCTGCCCCGTGGTATTTTGAGGCCTAGCAGGAGGAAGTTGGGTCATTGGAGAGGGTTTGGGAGCTTAGTCCCACCACACCACAGGCCCACAGTGGCAGGGCCAACCTGTCACAGGGTGGAAGCTCCCAAACGCTGAGTCAGGCTAAACCCTGCCTCTCTGTAAGATGATGGTTTCACGTGTCTGCTACAGTGGTCTAAAGCTAGTATGCGTGACAAGATGGAGTTACAAATTCCCAAGACATCCCAGCCAGTGGGGCTGATTTGGAAGATGGAGGCTCTCTTCCTTGAATCATGCCTGTCAATCCTGGCCCCACACAGGTGTAGAGGAAGTGCACGGCCCAAGTCCATGCCATTCACACAGACGGTGACAAGTCAAGTCCCCCAGAGCTACACGCTAATTTCTCACACCAAAGTACGATAAGTCCACAGAGCCATTTAGAAATTTAAATTACCGCTATTTACACTTAACAGGCTTCTCACCATGGAGAAACCGTTTCCAATTATGAAACATGAAAGCCAGTCGCTGTTTGGGGTTAATACCACGCTCTTCGAGAGACTGAGCAGGCAAGGCTGCCCGGATACCTAATTACCTGGAAAGATAATCTTGAGTAATTGGAAGTAAAGCAATTATTAGATGTTGTGATCTCGGAGCGATTCTCCACCAGGCTTACAGTTAATAAGAGTCCATAATTAGAGAACGCACAATTTCAGAAAAGGACGTAGCACAACAGGCCCTTTAGAACTGGGGAGGTAAGAGGATGCTGGTGGACTCAAGGCTTGAGAGAGATTGCTACGGTAGGTGAAGTTGCAGGGCGACAGGGCACTGTTTAAAATACCTTGGCACTTAGGAGAGACAGCCAACTTTGACCAAGCCTGTTATATCACACCTTGATCTCTCTGGCTCTCTCTCGTTTCCTTCCATCCCTGCACATTCCACACATCTACTGAGGACCTGCCATTGATCGGTGTGGAGGACACCTCTTCCATTTTGCAGGGCTGTTCATCCCACAGGGTCCCGAGAAGGAATGCCACTCCTTCTAGACCCTTCCTGCATTGTCCTGCTCCATGAAGCTCACCAGTACTTTGTCCATTCATCTGTCCCTCTATAGGAGGGATCCTAGGCACCAGGGATGGAGGATTCTCCTCACTGTCCCGGTTCCCGGCACACAGCCTGGCACAGAGGGACATGACTGTGGGCCCAAGGTCAGGTGCACACAGGACAGGGCAACCTGCTTCTGAAAGCAAAGCTGTATGTGGCATGCTGCCTCAGGAGGCAAATGGACCCGGTTAGCAACTATGCTACATGCTTGCCTCCTTTTCTTTACTTCTCTCCTCGACTCTCTTCTTCTCTCTCTTCCTATCTGACCCCTTTCTCTCTCTCCCCTTCTATCTCTCAACAGGATCTCACTGTGTAACCCCATGCTAGCCTGGAACTCCTGATCCTCCTGCCTCAGCCTCCTGAATGACAGGTATGTGTCACCACCCCTTGCTCTCTGCTGTGTATTGAGAATGGCAGGGAAGAGATCACCAGAGGAAGGGTCCACATTGGACCAGGGCCACTGCTAGGTAACCACACCGCCCATACCAGAGCTGCAGACAAGAGTGGCAGGTGGGAGGAATGGACACATGGTCACTATGGAGGCTCTCATGCCTCCCTGCCTGTGGTGGAGGTGGAAAGAATCAGAGCTCCCATAATGCTGGCCTGGGCCCAAGACCATGCAGGGTCCCTTGGGAGCACAGAGCCTGAGGAAGTGACAGGGTCTGGAGTGAAGACAGCACAACGAAGGTTGTGGAGAGACGTCGGAGGAGGGGACTATGCTTGGTGAACACATAGGCATAGGGTCACCCTGGCCACCTGGAGTGACCCCTGGGTAGCTCTTACGACAGTTTGGAGTTACCACTCTCTCTCCCCTCTCTCTTCCTCCCTCTCCGCGTGTTCTGATCTGACACACTTTGGTTCTATGACATAAATCAATAGAATGTACTAAATAGATTAAGTGAGCAGCAGAATTGTGAATCGATTTGGGCAGAGAACAGAGAACAGAGAGGTTGAGAGAACAAGAAACTATTACAGGAGCCAGCTGAGCTGAGAAACGAATGGCACCAGGCTCGGGTGGAGGCCGCAAAGCCTGCTACACAGTTACGCATCCCTGAAATATGAAACAAACGATATCAACAAGCTTGGAAAAGGTTTCACACAGATTGCTGCCTAAATCCCAGTTCACAGGCAACATGGACAAGAAGCAGGGGAGACTTAAAACAGTGGTGAAAAGCAGGCCCAGGCTGCAGAAACTGGATACAGAGTCTGAAACCCAAGTGGATTCCCGCCAACACTTCCTTTGTTCATTCAACAAACCTTTACAAACTCCTGCTGTGTGCCAACTGTGTCTATGCTGGGTTCTGATGGCAAGCAGGATGTAGCAAAGAGGTCAAGCAAGAACACAGAGATGCTGAGGGTTTGGGAAAGCACATGTCGGTAGGGAGTCAGGACTGGAGAGCAGGGTCCTGGTCAAGGACAGGAAGAAGATGCAAGCAAGAGAAGATGGTGGCTGGTGGGCCAAAATGCCACATTCCAAAGCCGGGAAGCCTTGAAAGTTTTTGAATCAGAAGCCTGAGGCAATCAGATTGCTGTGTTAGAAAGATAATTTGGAATTAAGTGTGGAAAACCTGATCCTGTTGACTGGTGTGTAGCCCACCTAGAGAAGCATGCAAAGGTCATAGTGGTTGTCATCAGCTGGTCAGGTATGTGAGACCCGGTAGAGAAAGGGGACTGAGCCAGCTTCCAGACCCCCAGTCCCTTCTGTCTCCCCTGCTCCCCTGCAGTAGCCACCCTAACATAGGTTAATGCTCCATGTTTCCCAGCATCCTCCAGGTGGAGTTACACATGGATGCTCTTGGGAGCCAGCCTCCCCTTCGACACCTCTGCTGCTTTGTGCAGTTGTGTGCTGTTCGTGCTCCCCACTCTGGAGTACTCTGTGGGTGCAGATGGGAGTCCAGGCAAATTGCTAAATTGTCAGAGCATAATCCAGGAGGGACGCCATGAACAGGCAAGAGGCATGATGTACGTTCATTACCGCATTTGGAGGGGGAAGAGCTGCAGATGATTGTCTGGTCTGGGCTTTGGAGCAGGTGCTGTGGGCCAGGAAGGGAGGGGTCTAGAGATTACCAGGGAATCAGCAGGCCTGAGGGTTCACCCAGAAGGTGGCCAGCAACAGCTTAAGGAAAGTCCTAGACCACAGGTGAGGCAGCAGGCCTAGAAAGCCACTACTCCTCCTGGTTTGCTCTTAAATAAGAATTTTATTCTTGTGATGCCAGGACTTGGAACACTGAAGCAGGAGGGTCATGAGTTCAAGGCCAGTCTGAGCTGCATAGTAAGACCTTCTCTAAAATAATAATAAATAAATAAGGGGCTGGGAAGATGGCTCAAGGTTAAAAGTGCTTGTTCCCCTAGCCTGTTAACCAAAGTTCAGGTCCCCAGCACCCACATAAAGCTGAATGCAAGGGTGCACATGCATCTGTCCCAATCCCAATGCACCTAGGACAAACAGAGGCAGGGTCAGGAGAATCCCAAAGCTCATGGGTCAGCTGCTCTGGCTTCCCAGTGGCAAAATAAGAGAGACCCTGTCTCAAACAAGGTGGAAGGAGAAAACCAACATCTTGAAGTTGTCCTCTGACCCGCACACAAGAACAGTGGTATGCACACATACACATACACAAATAGTAAAAATTTAAAAAATTAACTTCATATATTTACAATATAAAAGAAATCAAAATTAAGATAAAATAAGCTGAAGAACTTGGAAGGAACAGAGACATTAAGGGGAACAGAAGAAAATGTTTTAAAGGTCAGAGAAAAAGAACATATTGTGCTCAACATCTTATAGGCAAGAGACTATAAAAAGAAACATTCAGATAACAAGGAAAACCTCAAAATTAAAAATGTGACTGTACAAAATTTTTTAAATAGAATTGCTGAAAGGTAAAAATTGAGTTAATACCAAAGGAGCAAGTGAAAGTGAAAATGGGAAATTTAAGAATAATACATAAGAAAGCCAGATAGAGCAAAGAATTGGAATGACATTAGGCTTCCCAGAACCCTGGAAGCTGAATGATAACAGAAAATCAAATACTATAGGAAAATTATTTCCAACCTAGAATTTTATACCCAGCCAAACATTCAGTGAAGTGTGAGGGAGGAATAATAGTCCCTTTATGATGCATAGTCTCAATCAATATACTGTCTCCCAGGAAGCTACTGGAGGGTGTTTTGGGCACAAAAGAGGAAGTAAGCCAGAAAGAGAATTGCCTGGCCATCCAGGAATAAGCAGGGAATCAGCATGAAGAGAGGAAATGACAAAACAAGCTCAAGGGGATGTCCAGAAGAGCAGCCCTAGACACTGGGTCCAGCCAAAAGCCTCCATAGAAATAAATGTCAGAGAGAAACAAAACTGACATTGTCCCCACATCACACCTTGACCAAAGGAAGAAACCCAAACGTCTTCACAGACTGCCAGGTCTGATGTGAGAATCATCACATGGCCTTCCCTGGTGCTCATGAAAGAGATTCTCCCAGTGTTTTGCAATGGAGTGAATTTTTTGTTCCTACTTCATAGCTTCCTCAAAGGGCCAGTTTCTGGAGGCCAGGGACTTTCACCTCAATCCCCTTCACACCTCCTACACTTACCCAGACCTTTCTTCATAGTAGGTGCCTGTCACACTGAAAGTTTTGTGTGAATATGGCAGACACACCGTGTCCTGTGTGAAGAAACAGGGAACAGATGGCTGTTTCCCTAACAAGTATTTAGGTCACCTTGAAAGAGATAACCTGATAATAACCAGGAGAGAGCTTGACAAGCAAATCATTTGGTCTCTCACACACCTAAAAACCCAGCCAAACTGCTTCCAGTACTATCACCCTGAGGCCAGTGGCCAGGCCCAGGAGGGGGTCAGTTATTGTTGCACCCCAAGCCTCCATGTGAGAACCATACTTTTTGCCCCATTGAAGTTGGACTTGGCCCTGAGACGTGCTCTGGCTAATGGTGTCAGTGGGTGAGGTGTAAGCAATGGCTTCTCGCGTGATTTGTCTCCCTACTGTGGTCTTCTGGAATTGCCTGCTACCCGATCCCCAGCCCCAGAACACACCCATGCAGATCAGACTTGAGACCAGTCTATATCCTGGAACAAGTCAGCCTGCACAAAACCCTGAGAAAACCCATAGACATGTATGAGAGAAAAAACTCCTGCTAGAAAGCCACCGAAGGTGGGATGGCTCATTACACAGCACTACTGTGGATACTGCTGACCAATACACAGGATTTCAAGATCGTCTACTGCTTATGATAACAAGGGAGAACAATCTCACCCCTGTGAATAATAACTGGGATTTCAGGTACAGAGAGGCCTGGAGGAGGAAGAGGTGGACATAGGAAAGGTATTTTCAGAGTCAAGGTCACAGAATGTGGAGGTGGCTGGCTGGCTTCACTTGCTCTCATCTCTACAAACCTCCCGGCTCCTCCCTCACCTGGTGCAGTCTGCTATGCAGACCTTGGTCAAAGAGTTCATCACTATGCCTTGCTAGGGCTGCTGTGGACTGGGCTGTGCCTCGAGGCTCAAGATTAACCAGAGGCCTGGGCTCAGAGGGCCCCATCACTGCTCAGCAACCTCACGGGGACAACTCCTGGAGACCAGGGATTTACACCCCAGTTCCCTTTGCACCTCCACATGTGTAGGTTATGATTGGTTAGCTGTGATGTGGGATGATCAAAATTCACTGAAGACACAGTCTGAACATTCAGCCATAGAATCTGGCTAAACAGTGTCCATGGGATAGACTCTTACAGGGTTAATTCAGAAGAGGAAGGTAGCACTGAGGCATGGCTCAGTGGTAGAGCATGTGCTTAGCCATACGCTAGGCCTTAGTTCAAACCAACCCCCCCCCCTAAAAAAAGAAAGAGGGAGAGAAGTTACATATAATGATAGAAAAAGCAAATTATGATTTCATACATTCGAGATATATGTACACATAAAAAGCCAGAAGCTATGGTGGGCTTCTGTAATTCCGGGACACCCACAAAGAGGAGACATGGAGATAGGAGAAGTTCGAAAATGGAGCAGTGAACAGCAGTGAGAGACCCCGCCTCAAAAGAGATTGAAGGACCTAAAAGTTGTGCTCTGTGGCATGCGTGTGCCTGCATTTACACATGTATATTCACGCAAAAAATAGATAAATAATTTTAAAGTGACTTGTCCCGGATTGGTGTGAAACAAATGATACCCCCCACCTGGAGCCTGCAGCGGCAAAGCTGACCACCGAACTCATTGTAAACATCTTTATATATGACACCAGACAGTTCCCTGCGTGACGCAAAGCCCTAAAAGTCAAGTCACAAGGCCAATAAAACTGAAGACACAGCTCTTGGGGACCCTTAGTCTCCATAAGAGAAGCAGGAGCAGAGGCCTGAGGCCTCCTTCAAGGGGCAGGGGCCAGGGGCCAGGTGCTGCCACTGTACACAGGTACACACATGTGGGCACATTCACACCAGCATCACACACATGCTCACATGCACATGTAGGTGCACAGATGCCTACATGATCAGAGGTGCGCACATATGACCCACACTCCTCCGTCAGCTGCACACAGGGGCACTGCTCAGCATGGGCTCACAGCCCCTGCCTCCCATAAGCCAGAGGGAGCTATTGAGATGGATGAGGATTGTGGGGTGTACTTCCCAACAGGCTTCACACAAGAGGGTCTGGGATTGAAACTAAGCCAGGCATGGTGGTACATGCCAGTCAGCCCAGCATGGGAGTCTGAGGCAGGAAGATTGTAAGTTTCAGGCCAAACTGGGCTCTACTCTACATCAAGGTCTTGTCTCAACTCAGCAATGCCTGCTGCTCACAAGATGTGACTCAGTCACTCTCAGCCTGTTTCCCAATGGGGCAGCCCCTTCATCACGAGGATGAGGACTGACAGAGCCTGGCAAAGGATCCCAGGTACTGCTCAGTGGTCACCAGCCCCTAGTCAGCAACCATACTTCCTGGTGCTCTCTGGTGATGCCGTGGTTCTCAGTCATGTAATAAAGCACTTCAGAAATGAACAGAGCAGTCTACGGCCACACCACCCTGAACACGCCCAGTCTCATCTGATCTCGGAAGCTAAGCGAGGTCAGGCCTGATTAGCATTTGATGGGAGAAATGAACACACACAGCACACCAACCAAAACATGGTCCCGGGAATCCCAGCAGGCAGAGAAGGCCAGGAACAGCTCAGGAACTGGCTGGGGGACAGTGGGTTCCTTGACCTCAGTCTCCTGAGGATGCCTGATAGCTCTCTGAGGAGATGGCCTCTGCCACCAGGACAGATATTCCTCCCACCACTTTGCAGTGTGCTCAGGAGACAGAGCCTGTGACAGGACATCTGGCTCCCAGAGTCACCTCCAGGCTGAAAAAGACTTCTCCAAGGCTCTGACAAGCCACTCAGGAAGGGACAGATCCTAGGAGTAGGGCTGGACCACACTTACCTTTCTCTGACGCTGGAGCCAGGTCAATGAAGCTGCGACATTTCTCACCTTTGAAAAGAAAAATAGGAACTTCAGAACATGAGTGCTTGGCACGCACACAGGCTTCCAGATCCTGCCTGTCCCCTTCCAAAGCCCAGCAGTCACAAACAACCCTAACCTGACCCAAGAGGCAGTTTTTCTGAACCCTGATTTCTGTAGCCCAGTGTGCAAGTTGTAAGCCCACCAACTCCCCAGTCAACCCCACAGCCTGTCATCACCCCTCCTCCCAGCCTTGAATCCCTTCCCGTGGCACCCAGATCCAGGCCGCATCTCCTGCTCTCCCAGGCTGCATCTGATGTTCTGTCCAGTCCATTCTACACACTGCTGATCACACGAAGCATATACACGTACATGTATGTACGCGCGCGCACACACACACACACACACACACCCTTTGATAGCATCCTGAAGAACACCCAAATGCCCATTGTGATTGTGAGCAGACCTATTCATACCCCTTCTTCACTCTTCCTGCTTTACCTCCGCTCTGCTTTTGGGACTCCCCCTTCTCCCTCCACCTGAAGGCTTTTGCACATGCTGCTTCCCTTAGTGTGCTGCACCTGGCCTTCTCCCATGGGACACATGTCACTGTCAAGGTCTCTCTGTGCCGTGTGATCATGGACTTACGTCTCCATGCCAAGCTCCACATGGCAAGGAGCTGAGTCAACGCTGCCTGGCTCAGTCAGCACACCTCCACACCCCAGGGCTCAGACATAAAGGTGGACACTGCTCTCTTTTCTCTTGTTGCACATTCCCATGACCCATCTGTGACTAACTTCCCAGTCTAGTCTCTTCACTATTCCTACAGCTCCTGTCTCACCATACACAGATCTGAAGGACCTTCTCATGATTCCCAGCCCATCCGGAGTGAGAGCTGAGTCCCTCGTGTCATCTGCATGACCCTATATGCCACCCTCTGTCCCCTCTTCTCCCATCTTCTGTCCCACTTGCTTCTCTCGGCCACACTGGCCTCCTTGCTGCTCTTTGAATGTGCAAGTAGCTCCTGCCTCAGGATCTTTGCACCTGCTCCTTCCTCTACCCTGAAGTATCCTCTGCAGGCAACTGGGTGGCTTACCCTGATCACTCAGGTATTATCTTCTCAGGGAAGCTCTTTCTGATTAATTTCCAAAAGCCCCTTCCTGTCAGTCATCCTTCATGTCCCGTCCCCCACCATTGCTAGCACCTAGAACAGTGTGAAGTACATAATGAGTACAAATAGTAGTTAAAGAAACACGTGAACAAATGGCTAATCTTAACTGTCACCTTAATTGGATTAAGAAACGCCCAGGGGGTTAGTAAAGCACACCTATTGGCTCCTGAGCCATCAAACCACATGTCAATGCAAAGGCAGCCAGAGACAAGCCGAGAAGGGCAGGGGCCTCATCACATAGGGTCTTAAGAGGATCTGAAGGGCCTGATTTGTGTCATTTCTACCTAAGAATCACAAGACCACAAGGGAGTGGGCACCCCTCTGGTGGCTCAGGCAGGCTTACGCCCTGTGCTTTGCCCTGAAAGGCAGGTCCTCACCATTCTGGAAGAAGCCAACCAGACTCAGAGAGGCTGAGGTAATCAGCCTGGGCAAGAGCAAGACAGTGGGGTCCAGATTATTATCAACAATATAAAAAGAAATTTGCTAACAAGCAAGAACTAGAAGGGAGAATTAAGGAGAACCGGGGCTAGGGGTGTGGCTCAGTGCGGCTAGGCTAACTTGCTTGTCAGGCATGAGACCCTGGGCTCTGTCTCCAGAATACAACCCACTCACCTGCCAAAAAAGAAAAGAAAGTTTTGTGATAGATTTTGAATAAATTGTTTTAAACTTTCCATGATGCTATATTATTTTCTCAAAAGTTGTAGAGGGTTGAGCCAAGTGGCCAAATTCAGACCAACACCAGGGCCACACTTACCTTTCGTACTCTGCCACCCCAGCACCCTTCTTACTCAGAACAACATTAGCAATTATATTCAGGGCTGAAGAGATTGCTCGGTGGTTAAGAACACTTCCTGCACAAGCCTGAGGGTCTGAGGAGGCCTGAGACCTCCAGCATCCACATAAACAGCTAGGCATGGCCACACATGTCTATAATCCCTGTCCTTTGCTGGAGCTTGTGACAGCGTCAAGCTGCAGAATCAGTGAGAGACTCTGTCTCAAGAAACCATGCAGAGGAGGAATGGAGGACCCCTGATGTGGAGGACACAGGAGGGGCACAACACACATACAGTATAAGTACATACCACACCACAATACTACACGCATGCACATACACACAAAATTGTATTTCAGCCAAGTGTGGCGGCACATGACTGAAAGATCCAGAGTTTAAGGCCAGCCTGAGCTGATAAAGAGTGAGACCCTACCTCAGAAAGAAATTACACTTTACAACTCCATGATATAAAGATGAATACGTTAAGTATCAACTATGTTCTCCACTTAAAAGCTTAGTTTTTCTGCTAATTTTCAAAGGAACTAGAAGGGCCATGGACTATGGTGCCCGGAGCCTCATCTCCTAGACCTGAGTGGGACGTGGGCTGTCCTGCACGGCTCCTGCTCTCACCGCCGCCTGGCTCCTCTATCGTATGTGAGACTTATGCCCAGGTATTTTGCCTTCTCTTCCCTTTAGCGGTTTGCTTGAGATATAATTCACATGGCCTATAATTCATTCTTTTAAAATGTACAATTGAGTGGTGGCTCATGTATTCATTCTCTCACAAGGTTGCGTGACCATCACCATCATCAATTTTAGAGCATTGTCATCATCCCCAAAAGAAGCCCTGTACAGATTAGCAGTCAGCACTCGGTTCCTCCAGCCCTCCCTGCCCTTGGCTGCAACTCAGCTGTTTTCTGCCTCCATAGGCATGCTTAGCCTGGGCCTTTCATACAAATGGAATCATCCGTATGTGGCCTTTTGTGTTTGGCTTCTTTACGTTAGCATATCATTTTTTGAGATGTATCCATGGATACCATGTATCAGTGCTTCCTTACTTTTATTTATTTATTTTTTGTTTTTTTAAGGTAGGGTCTCGCTCTAACCCAGGCTGACCTGGAATTCACTATGTAGTTTCAGGGTGGCCTCGAATTCACTGAAACCCTCCTATTTCTGCCTCCTGAGTGCTGGGATTAAAGGCTTGCATCACCATGTCCGGCTCTTCCTCACTTTTTATTACAGAATAATATCCCATTGTTTTGCCTTCTGCAGTTTTTAAAAAAGTTTAGGGCTGGAGAGATGGCTCAGCGGTTGAGGCACTTGCCTCCAGTGCCTAAGGTCCCCAGTTCAATTCCCCAGGACCCACATAAGCCAGACCCACAAGGTGGTGACCCTGATGTGCTCTCTCTCTCTCTCTCTCTCTCTCTCTCTCTCTCTCTCTCTCTCTCTCTCTCTCTATCTCTGCTTGAAAAATGAATAAAATATTTTTTAAAAGTTTATACAGACTTTATTAGATTAAGAGAAGGAAAAAGGAGAGATAAGAAGAGCTCCTGCCCATGAGGAGGCAGGAGGGAGTAAAGCCCCATTCTCCAGGCTCTGACGGTCAACTACAATCTGAAAATAATCAACAGAAAATTCTATAAACAAAAAAATCCATACTATTCAGAGTAGCCAGATTTCACAAGCATGAAATCGTGTACCTTCCCACCCTGTCCTGTCCCAGGACCTCATCCCCTTAGTCAGTGGATCCCCACTGTATGTGCTGCCAGCTTGTTAGTCACTTAGGAGCCTTTTGGTTATCAGACCCACTGGCACAGGACCAGAGTGCTTGTGTTCAGGTCACCCTCATTTTACTTAATGATGGCTCCATGTGCAAGAACGTGCAGGAAGCCCCAGGGATATGTGGAAAGACAGACTGAGTTTCTGGTAAGGCTGCAGGAGACAGGGGCAGGTAGTACAGATAAAGCTTTGGTATCATCGGAGGTTTCCAGCATCCAATCAATGGGGTCTAGGACCAAAGGCCTTGAAGACTGCATTTCATTGGTCCATTAGGTTGTGTTTCTGCTTATTGGACATTTATAAATATTCACCTACACATGTTTTGCAGTCAAGTTTTTGTTTCTCTAGGTCATATACCCAGGAGCAGAAGTGCTAGGTCACTTGGTACCTATTTAACCTGGAGAAACCACAGGCTGTCTCCAAATCAGCCATACCATGCGACCCCGCAGTGGGCGGGGCTTGCTGGTTATCTTGCTGTGATCCTGATTGTCTTTTTATGTGCCTACAAACCACTGGTCTGTCTTCTTTGAAGAAATGCCTACTTACACCTCTTGCCCACTCGTGAGTCGTTTTGGTTTTGGTTTTGGTTTTGCGTGTCTCAGTAAATTGCTCAGGCTGGTCTGGAACTCTCTCTGTACCCAGGCTAGCCTTGAACTTTCCCTCCTTCTATCTTAGCCTCCTGAGTGCTGCCTTAAGTCGTCTTTTTAAAAAATGTATTCTGCACATTGATCTATTATCAAATAATTGATTTACAAATATCATCCCATTCTATAGGCGGTAGTTCCCCGTGTGTGTGTGTGTGTGTGTGTGTGTGTGTGTGTGTGTGTGTGTGTGTTTGTGTGTGTGTGTGTGTGTTCAGGTGTGTGGGTACATGTGCACGTGTGCCTGTGCATTTTGAGCCCAGAGGACAACCTTGGGGTGTCATCCTCAGAAACATCATTCACCTCCTTTGAGACAGGGTTTCTCAGTGGCCTGGAGTTCACCAATTAGGCTAGTCTAGCTGGCCAATGAACCCAGGAACCCACCCATCTCCTCCTCCCCAGTGCTGGGATTTCAGGGGTAATCCTCCACAACTGATTATCTTTATGGGGGTTCTGGAGATCAAACTCAAGTCCTCATGCTTGCAAGGCAAGAACTTTGCCAACTGAACTATCTTCCCAACCCCTTTCCCCTTCATGATCCTGTCATTTGAAAGAAAGTCAAACTTTGAGCCAATCCTGGTGGCATAGACCTGTAATCATAGCTACACTGGAGCTGAGGCAGGAGGATGGCAAATTCAAAGATAATGTGAGCTACACAGTTGAATCAGGCTAGCCTGGGCAAGCCTATCTCAAAATCAAAAGTGAAGTGTGCTCGGCAGTAGAGGTTCCCTAGCATGCCCCGGGGCCCCCCAGCTTCCCTCCCCAGAGGTCTACTTTTTTGCTTCTGTTGCTTGTGTTTGGGGATCATATAAAAACTTGCTTAACTCACTATCATGAAGATTTACTTCTTCACCCTTAGATTTCATAATTTTAACACTTCCATTTAGACTTGTGTAAGTGGCCCAACGTCATTCTTGGTGTATGGATATTGGTTGTCTCAGTACTACTGCTGAAGCCTATTCTTTCTTCACTGAATTGTCTTTACTTCCTTGTCAGAAACTAATTGAGCGTGAGTGTGGAGATCTGTTTTGCTCTGTGACTTCTATTCAACTGTCTGTCATGATACCAGTACTGTACTATCTTGCTAGCTTTGTAGCATGTTTTGAAATTGGGAGCTATGAGCTCTCAAATTTTATTTTTAGTATTGTTTTGGCTATTCTGGGTCTTCTCTCGCATTCTTATGTAAAATTTAGGAACAGTTTGCCCATTGCTGCAGAAAAAGCAAGCTATAACTTTGACGGGGATTGCACTGAATCTACACCTATCACTTGTGGGAGTAATTTTAATACTGTCTTCCAGTCCGTGAACATGGCATGTCTTTCCATCTAGTTAGATCTATTCTCACTTATGTTAACAATTTCTTATACTTTTCAAAATATAGGTTTTGCACTTCTTTTTATTAAATGTATATTTGGGGATATTGTAAATAGAATTTTCTTAATTTCATTTCAGAATTATTCACTGAAATATGTACATATATACATACATATATATATTATATATGTAGGTAGATAGATAGAATATAGGCATTGTACCCTGCCATCTTGCTGGTTACATTTATTCTAAATTTTAGTGGATTTTCGGGATTTGTTGTATAAATTATAAGTTCATGTCATCTTCAAATACAGATAGCTTTACTTCTTTCCAGTCTTGATCTCTTTCATTTATGTCCCCAAACCTCTGCTATGGATAAAGCTTATGGTATGATGGTAGACAGAGGCGGCAGAGTGGACATCTTGTCTTGTTCCTGGTCTCAGGAGAAGTGTTCAGGACACTGAACTTGTGGTGGCTGTGGGCTTGTGATAAGCATCATAAGTTTGAGGAAGTTTCCATATACTCTGAGTTTGTTGAGCAAGTGGTTTGATTATGGAAATGTCTTTGTCTTCTCTTTAATCCCATAACAATTTCCAAGAATCCCCAATTTAGAGGCAAACTGTGGCTCTGAATTTTCTGTGACTCACCTAAGACCACACGGCCAGCAACTAATGGAGCAGGGCACGACCTAGGACCACTGACTCCAAGCTCCATGCCCTGAAATATTCCAAGCCAGCCAGCCATCCCATTAGCATTGTCAAAATTCCCTGCTCCAGCCAGCTGCCCCCACTGTGCCCAGCAGCTGGGTCCTGTAAGGAATCCCCTGGGAACATAACTCCATACAAACAGGGAAATGCACACAGGGCTAAATAAATAGTTATCACAATGCTGAATAAGACATTTGAACAGACATAGTCAAGCTTAGCCTACAGCAGGCAAAGCTGAAGTCCAAGGGATCATCGTAGAGTTGGTATGAAGAAGGCAGGATACTCCAGTGGCCAACAATCTAGCAGCTAAAATCTAAACATAAGACTTCTCTCTGAATTCTTAGTCACCATGATTGAGGTTAGTGAAATGTCAGTGAGAAAGATAATGAGTCAAACCATATTGACTGACTTCGTTTAGACGTGTCCCTTAAAATGCTGGCCCCATTGTGTCACCTGTTATTAAGTTGATGTGTCTAATTAAGGGGTTACCCTGGGTATAAAACTGAAGACAAGTGTACTGACCCCTCCATCACACACACCAGCCTGGGGCTTGACCAGGTCACACAGCAGCAGCAGACTGCCCTGCTTGGATCATGGACCTCAGAAGATGGGAAGGACTCTAGAGGTTGTACAGCTCAAGTGGTATCCATCTCAGGAAGAGACTGATTTAATAGCTAAAACTTGAGTAAGGGTTAAACATCTCCCATGCACTCGGGGGAGGGAGGTGGAGTTCCAGTGAGCATCCAAAGGGAAAAATTGTCCTCCAACTTGACCTTCTAAATTCAACACTTTTTCCCAGGAAGACAGTCCCTAAAGGCTTGTGATATCTCCAGAGGCCCACAGGAAGGTGACATCATCTGCAATTGATTCTGGCAGGGACATCGGACCCCAGAGGAAAAGAGGTTTGGGTGTCCATGAGCATCAGAACCTCCATTGCACCCTGAGGAGATGGACTGCATGACCCTTGGGAAACACTGTCAAGAAAAAGGTAAGGGAGCCGGGTGTGGTGGCTCACACCTTTAATCCCAGCACTCAGGAGGCAGAGGTAGGATGATCACCATGAGTTCAAGGCCACCCTGAGACGACAGTGAATCCCAGGTCAGCCTGGGCTAGAGTGAGACCCTACCTCAAAAAAAAAAAAAGGAAAAGGTAAGGGAGATGTTGGGCTCAGCAAGAATCTGGTGCCCGGGCTGGAGAGATTGCTCAGCGGTTAAGGCACTTGCCTCCAGTGCCTAAGGCCCCGGTTCAATTCCCCAGGACCCACATAAACCAGACCCACAAAGTGGTGGCCCTTGTGCTCTCTCTCTCTCTCTCTCTCTCTCTCTCTCTCTCTCTCTCTCTCTCTCTCTCTCTCTGCTTGAAAAATGAATAAATAAAATTTGAAAAAAAAGAATCTGGTGCCCAGTGGGTGTCCTATGGTCAAGATAACAAGAATGGCATGACGGTAACCATAGGTTGCTTCTAAAAGTTCTGGAAACTTCAAATAACTCAGGGGCTGGGAGCAGTCCTCAGTTATAGGGAGACCGGCTTTCTCACTCAGTGCTCTACCCTGAATGAATGGGATATTCCATGCCTGCAAGTGAGGTGAGTGTTCATCTCCCACCCCTCTAAATGGAAGGCTCCTCACCAGGGTGCTGTGCCTTCAGGCCAGGGGCCCATGGATCGGACCTGAAACCCACCCTGCACTCAAGACATCAGTAGCCAGCAATGTCTGAAGGGAGCCTCTGGGGATAGGCAACTGGGTGACGTCCTGTCTAGATGGATGAAAGCTGACAGGCTGGCCATCTGGATCATCAGGGCCTATCAGGAAGCAGATGGCACCCTCCCAGGGGTGAGGGCAGGGTAGAGGGTCAGAAACCAAGAAGTCTGTGTCACCCTCATCTGAAGGCGAGAGGAAGAGCTGCATGTCTTGCTTAAACATTTGTCTACTTACTGTTTGGGATGTCTCCTGAATGTGCCTTCCCCTTGACTTTCTCTACAGGAAGTGTGTGCAAGCCACAGTGTAGAGCAGACTGGATGCAGCATGCCTGATGCCAGGCAGAATTCTCTCTCTCTCTCTCCCTCCACCCCACTAGAAATCAAATCATCATATTAAGTACTAATCTAGAGGTGTTTAATTTTGATCCCTAAAAATATATTTCTCTTTCCCTCACACCATGCTTACTGTAGCACTGTTCACAGTGGTCATGTTCTGGAACCAGACTCAGTCCCCAAGAACAGATGAGCAGATAAAGAAAGTGTGGTGCATTTACAAAACAGATTTTTATTTAGCCACAAAGAATGAAATTATAATATTTTCAGGAAAATGGATGAAACTGGCAATCATGGCATTAAGTGAAATAAACCAGTATCACAAAGACAACTATCCCATGTTTTCTCTCATATATTTTTTTAAAGGCATGAAAGTAGGAGAATGACTCTTGGGGGGAAGAAGGGGAGCAGGAGACAGAGATGAAGAGAAGGTGATGAGGGGAATATGAGCAAAGCATGTGACATATGAAATGTCATGATGAAACCCAACATTTTGTACAAGTGTACATTAACAGAAATCAATAAATAAGCTTCCCTTAAGCTACCAGTGCCAATGCTCACCACCCATGCAGCTGTGTTCTGCCCACCTTACTGAGCTCTGATCCGAGGCAGGAGATACAACTATGAACCAGGAAGACCATCCTGGCTCACACAGAGCTTCCATTCCAAAAATAAAGCAAGTGTGTGTGTCAGCCATCTTCAACTTTCTCACCAAAGAGGCATTCCTGGCTCTTCTGAATGCCACCCAGACATCTCAGCAACTTGGAGGCCAAGTGCTTTCAGCAATCAGAAGTGTCATGACCACAAGCTGTGTCTTCAAAGCCTGGAACAGTGATGGGTGCTGAGGACATGATTGTGGAAGGAATGAAGGAATAGACTTTCCTAGTGTGTCTTTATCAAAAACTCCAGAGGGACCACTCTGCAGGATGGAGAGGTATGGCCCTCGAGCTTGTAAGCAGAGGAGAGATGTGGTGGGCACAGAGTACTTTGTGAAGATCTAAGAGGAGGGGCAAGTGGGAAAATATATGTTGACCTTGCACAGGGGAGGTGGTGGCCCCAGGGCAGCCACTTGGCAGCTAGCAAAGCCTCAGGCCACTGTCACCAGGCAGAGGACTTGGAGACCTGGAGATCATCTTGGACGTGGTATTGTTTTGATTTCTTCTTGGTTTGGTCTTTTAAGACAGAATCTCATTCTGTAGCCCAGGCTGGCCTCGAACTCATGACCCTCCCTAGTGTGGAGGTCACGGGCATGACCACCATGCTCAGCAGATATCTTAACACTGACCTTTACCCTGAAGGTTGCTATGTCCATTTCTGCCTTTCCCCACTATGGATGATCCTTCTCTTCTAACTCTTCTTCCCCTCCATTTTTGCACAGGGGACTTTCCCTAGACTATAAGGTCCAGCTCAAATGTCTTTCTGCTCCACAGCTCCGAACCTGCCTTGCTCAGCCAGCAACTTCCCACCACAAAGACACCTCTTGCTCGGAAGGACCACAGGGTTTTAGCACAATTATCTTGTCCTCTCCATCTGTCCAAAGTCGGAGCCTACCTTCCATGGGGCCTCAGGGGCAAACCTCAATAGCAGCAGGTTGAGCCTGAGTTGCACACATTGTCTTTGATTGTCAAGAGAAATCTAGAACAGATGCCGTACCAAGGACCAGACACCTGCCTCAGCAACCGGCATAAGGTTGGCATCCACCCCATTCTACAGCAGAGGAAACCAAGGCTCACAGAGGCGGAGCAGCCCACCAAGTCCACACAGCCAGTAAGTAGGCAGTAGAATCTGAATCTGGACCCAAGGCTCTGCCTTCCCAACATGATCTCTGTCGTGAAGAGGACTGACCTATTCCACAAGTGAGCTGAGACCCAAAACCGCTCATAGCCAGGCCAAAGGATGCCTGAATTAACTTTTTAAAATACTGTGTGGTAGGGCTGGAGAGATGGCTCAGCGGTTAAGGTGCTCATATGTAAAATACTGTGTAGTGAGAAGCCAACATCCTTACAACAGTAAAGAGCCTCATGTCCCTGTGCTCCAGTAGCCATCAGCTCACAGCCCATGGACTATTCTGTCTCATGGATACCAGCCTCCCCTCCAGTGTGTGGTCATTTTGAAACAAAGCCCAGATGTTGGATCTGAAACATCTTTGTGAAGACACTCAACAAGACAAATGGAAGGTCATTTCTTCACAAGCCCTGTGGCCTCATCTCATGGGCTGCTGGTGTTTGAAGCATGTGAACGCAGCATACAGACCAGGAGACCCAGCCCTCCTTTCCTGCTAGGTCCCTGCTAGGTCTCTGGGGTCCTGGCTTGGAGGAAACCCCACACATTGCCTATAGAATGGCAGCTCAAATAGTACAACAGCAGGGCTCTACTCCCACCCAAGGGAGCCTTTACAGGCAGGAGTAAGGCTCCCAGGAAGCCGCTGGGAACACCACCAGGGCAAAGCTGACTGGCTCTGACTGCACACCCCAGCCTGATTCCAGGATGTCACCTCTTCAAGGTCTGGTCTCAATAAGAAAGAGGTCCCTGTGAGGGGCTACATGCAACCAGGTCAACAGAAAGCAGGGCAGGGAGCTCCTTGATGATCTTGAGTTCAAATCCTGCTCAGTCATCTGCAAGCCAGGAGATTACAGGTAAATGATGGTGTTTTATTGATTTGGTCTGGAGCTTTTTCCCCAGAAAAAGCTATGAGTGCAGCCTCCTGGGTTGAAAGGGGGGCTGGATGAGGAAATGGTATGAACAAGACGTCTTCCACTAGGACTCAAGTCAGACATTATCTACAGAGCGCTCTGCACCAAGTTTTCACACCTACCCCCCACTGTCATTCATCATAGATCTCAAGGCAGCCTCCTTGAAAGGGGAGTGGGGGTTGGGCTTAAAAACCGCAGGTGTGGGTCCAAATCAATCCTCCATCTCTTCCTGGCTTTGTAAACTCAGTGAGTGTCTCCATCTTCCCTTCCCTTGCCTGCCAAATGAAACCATCAAAGTACAGTGGTCCTCTCTTATCCACAGAATAAGAGCTCCATTCTGAGAACCCCAGTGGATGCTTAAAAACACAGAGTAACAATATATTCCGATATATGTACATATATGTGTGTGATGATAACGCTTAGTTATAGATCAACAACAACTAATAAAGTAAGACAATGATAACTACATACTAGAATAAAAATTACATGAGTATGATCTCTCTCTCTCTCTCTCTCTCTCTCTCTCTCTCTCTCTCTCTCTCTCTCTCTCTCTCTCTCTCGATACCACTGGTGGTCTGAGAACCAGATGGTTAGAGAATGACAATGGGGGGTCAGCTTAGACAGCATGGCTATACCAGATGAAGATAACTCACGTCCCAAGTGGGGCAGAGTGAAATGGCATGAGACCTCATCACACTACTCAGAATGAGCCATACTTGAAATTTTTGAATTGCTGATTTCTGGAATTTCCCATTTAGTATTTTCATTGTGTCTAACCACTGGATGCTGAAACCATAGAAGGTGATGCTACAGATAACCAGGGGTGAACATACCTCTATTCCAGGCTTACCATAGGATTGGAACATGAAATGAAATGCCTCCTCCATGCTTGGCTTATTTTATTCCTTCCCTGGATTCCAAGTGAGACACTATCTTCTCCCATGGAGAGCCCTGAGCATCTTCCCAAGTCAGAAGCAGGAAGTGGAAACTCTGTAAGCTCAGCCAGAGCAACTGGAACTTGGCATGGCCATGGGCAAAATCAAGGGAGGGGCCAGAGGCAGACGCCGGTGCTGGCAGAGGTGGGGGATTATTGCAGATGGGCCAAGCTGCCCTTGGCATGCACACACAGAAGCTCGGGTCTTAGCCGGCAGCAGATTCAGGCAGTGAGAAGGAGGGACATGGGGAGCTCAGCATCCTTGGCTGGATCCCCACATCCCAGGTCTGGGATCGTGACTTCATTCTACATCCCAGCAGATGGTGAAACTCTTGTTCTGTGCAGTGGATGGGGAGAGGCTGGAGGAAGCAGCAGTTGGGGGGCAGTGGTAGCCCTGGCTTCACAAAGTCAGCCAACAGCAGCATTTGCTAACACAGAGATGTTCTGTTTTCTCTCTCTCTCTCTCTCTCTCTCTCTCTCTCTCTCTCTCTCGTGTGTGTGTGTGTGTGTGTGTGTGTGTGTGTGTGTGTGTTTGTGTCTATGAGTGTGGATACACATAACACGGTATTCATGTGAAAGTCAGAAGACAACTTTCAGGTATCAGCCTTCAGCTTCCACTCTGTTTGAGTGTTTGAGGCAGGGTCTCTCATTGTTCACCGCCACATTCGCCAGGCTAGGCGCCCTATGAACTTCCAGGAAATCCTCCCCTCTCGGTCTCCCTTCTCACACTGGGATTACAGCCACCTGTGATATAGGGTCGGGTTTTATGTGGGTTCTGGGAATCTGAACTCAGGTCATTTGCTTGAGAAGCAAACATTTTACCCACTGAGCCATCTCCCCAGCCCTGTCTGTTTCTTTCTTTGTTTTTAACATAAATTCTTGGGCTGGGAAGATGGCTCAGCAGTAAAAGGCACTTGTTTGCAAAGCCTGCTGGCCTGGATTCAATTCCCTAGCCACTCATGTAAAGCCAGAAGGGCATTTGTTTGCAGTAGCAAGAGACCCTGGTGCACACATACATACATACATACATACATACATACATACATACATACATACATATAATCATTTTAAAGATAGATTCTCACTATATAGTTCAGGCTGCCCTCAAATTCAGATCCTCCTGCATCCATGTCCTAAGTGCTGGGATGACATGTATGTGCAACTCCATGCTCGGCCCAGCTTCCACAAACCACACATATGTGCCAAGCCTGGTCCTAAGTACTTTACACATGCAATCCACCGGCCATCACACAGCCCTGAGAGGCAGGCATTAGGAACATCCCCCTTTTTACAGATGAAAAAAATGAGGCACAGGAAGGTGGAGTCACTCCCCTAACATCGATCAGCTACTGGTGTTCTGAGAGAAGTCTCAGGTGCCCACCAAGAGGACTGCAAATGTGGCCGGAAAAGCCAGCAGCCTGCCAGACGCGGCCCAGCACAGAGCTCAGATCGGGCTGGCTCTGAACTGGACCATGGTCCTGAGGCCCAGGTCTGTTACCAGGAGCCCAGTCCCTGGGCAGGTCCACCAGCAGTTTTCTCAACAGTGGGTGCTTTCAGCTTGCTGGGAGGGCAGAGAAGAATGGGAACTGGTCCCCAGCAAATGCAGTCAGTGAGAAACCATGTTAGCTGCTTGGCAAGGGCAGAAGCTCACACACCTTCACTGGCAGAATTCAAGGAACACAGCACAGGGATCTGCAAGGAGAGAAGAATGCCAGCAAGCCCCACGTGGCACTTCTCTCGCTACAGGCTGGTGGCAGAGACTTGGCAAGCGCTTTCTAGGAGTTCTCCGGAGGTTTCTGCCGGTTCAACTGACAGGGCAGCAGATGGCACACACTTATCTGCTGATGATATTTTGATTTATTTATCTCTTACAGATGGTGTCAGGCCTTCATTTCTGGCAGGAATCCAGAGTGGGTGGTCGTCTTTCTGGGGCTAATGGCTTCTCTGAATGGATGGGAAACCAAAGACGGAGCCCCTGACTGGTACCTTGACTGGCACAGCCATGGTGTCCAAGCTCTCTTGCTTAGGTATTTGAAACACTGTGGGGAAAGATTATCTACCATCAACATTCTAGGTAGACGCGGTGGCACACACTTGTCATGCCGACACTCGGGAGACTGAGGCAGGGGTGCTTCAACCAGAGTATTCTCAAGGGAAGCAGATTGAAGTCATCCGTCCCTGCGTTCTAGCCCTGACTCTGTCACTCACCAGCTCTATGGCCTGGGTACACTCTCTGGGTCTTACCATCCACATCTGTAAAATGAGTATACATGACAAACTCAGCTGCCTATCCACCAGACAATGTTCTACTCCTGCATCCAGAAATGGCTGCCCAGCCAGGGCTAACATTTCCCAGCATTCCCTGCATCTAGGTAGAGCCTTATGACTGGCTCTTATTCCTTAGTATGAGTGATTTATGGCACTTCCTAGGGAGAGCTCATGCCAAGGGCCTGCCTTCTTCTTCCTCCTCCTCCTAGACACAGAGCTCCAAAGTCCTAGGCAACAGAAGAACCACAGTGTGAGAGCTGCCTTACCCCCAGTCACTACGTAGAAGAGAGCAACCACTGCAGGGACTCCCAGCACTGAAGCATCACTTGAATGACAAATCAAGTTCTGTGTCACCATGGATAAGTGGGGTTTTTTGTCACAGCAGACCTGCACAAAACAGGCTGCTGTCAAGAGATAGCACCTGTGAAGAACTTGGTATGTGGCCAGGCTTTGGGAAAGGACCTACTGTAAGAAGCTTGGTAAGTAGGTGACCCTTCCTGTCACCCTAATGCATTGGGTTTGGGTAAAGGAAAGGCAAATTTCTTTTCCCAATACCTTAGTCTTCTGGATGACCTTTCCTGATATTTTCAGGAACCTGCCAAGGCCAGACCTATCTCCCTCCCTAAATGCATGTGTTGAAAGAGAAGGTAAAAAGAAGGCAGCTATGGAGCAGCTTGAGGCCCACTGAGATGACCTGGGTAGTCGTGGCTCTCTATAACTGCCTCCTTCTTCTGTCTTGCACAGAGCTTTGTCCAGGACAAAGGAGGAACTAAGGGACCTCAGCATCCAGATACAAAAGCTGAGGCCCAGCTCAGTGTGAGCAAGATGTCCAGTTGCAGAATAATCTAAGGGAGGGTAAGGGCTGCAGCCAGGAACCATGGTTGATGTTTGCTCAGAACTTGCCATGTGCCTGGCACTGTTGTGAATACCCAGTGAGCTCACCTGTGGAATCTTCATACCCATTTCTCAGCGGCAGTGATACACCATGAAGTCAAAGTGCTTGTCCCAAATCAGGAGGTGAATTTAGACTCCAAAGCCCCATTTTCACCAAGGAACTTCTTGAAAGGATTGGACCCCAGAGGCAGAGCTCTGTCCAGCACAAAGAATGGCTCAGCCTCAGAAGCCCCCCAGGGGACACTGAACTTTCTAAAGAGTAGAGACAAGGAGGCCTGGTGCACCACATGAAGATGCCACCAAGACACTCCAACAGCCAGAGGACTGTGCTAGAGTCCCCCAAAGGGGTTCCTTATTAGGAAATGCTGCACTGGGTTACTTCACGAGGAGTGATTGCGTCCAGAAGACTGTAGTTTTATATGAGGCCCTCTTTCACACAGCTCTAATGCTTGCTGATCCATGTTAGAAAGAAAAGGGGACAGGAGCCAGGGGACAAGGGTGCCAGCTGGGGTGGCCCCATATGGCAGGGATGAAAACTAAAATGAGAAAGGGCCAGATCCCCCAGCTATTGGTTGATGGATTGTTTTCATTTTGTGCTCACACATGCATGAGCACCACACACACACACACACACACACACACACACACACACACATACGTACATAAATTTCTTCTATTTTAGGCAATTTCTACTGGTTTTCCATTTCTAATTGTGATATAAAACCTTCCCTTTAAATTCATTTATGTAAAGAACATGGGAACCAATATAGAACAAAAAATCATAGTAGAATAAGGGTATATTGCTAGGAATAAATTTATAGAGGTGATATGAAAATGACTGAAGTCTGAGAGACACTTGGATAAAAGAATTCTATGGTCCTGGCGCCACTCCGAGCCAAGCTCACTGGGCCGCCCCGCACAAGATTGGAAGACCATTCACAAGGAAGTTTATGCTAATGATGTTTCCTGGTGTGCAGTGCACAGCCTGGACGAATGTACACAGCAACCATGGATATTTTTAGAGTAACAAATATCCCAAACATGAGGGAAGAGAGATAATCTTCTGGCCAGATGCCCTGCAACTGGCAGGCGAAGTTCCTCACTCGAAATTATGTTATTTTCTGTTCATGATCTTCCAGCAGCATCTCCAAGCTCAGGGAGCCACCTGGCAACCCAAACAGTAAGAGGTACCCAACTCATCCTCAGAAGGCACAGACACGGGGCTCTTCTCCGAGACAGGCAGCATAACCCAGCGAGGCTTGGGAAAGATGAATGACAAGTTCAAGTTCAAAGACAGCTGGCAGCAGATGGTAGACAGGAAAGCACTTGAGAGTACATTGTCCATGTGCCATTCTTGAAAACGCTAGCTGACATTGAGATCCAGTTTGCCAGGGAAGAATGAAATACATCCAAGAATAAAGAATTCAGAGTAAAGACATCTAAGTGAGTAAGGATTCCGCAGACAAGCCAACAAATGACACCAAAGATGATATTGTCATTGTGACATCCACATAAACACGAAAATTCAGGAGCTCGGAGGCAGGGGGAGTGCCAGTCACCAAGTCTTACAAGCATCCAACTCAGCAGCACCTTCTGTAAAGACTCAGTGACTACTGAACCTGCAGACACAAGGCTCATTGTCCACCCAGGCCCACAATGACCAGACTGAAGAAAAGAGGTTACAGGAGACCCTACTCTTGAACACTAAATGGGCCTCTCTTGTCCTCAGGGACCCCAGCCCCAATAGCTCTCCAACTCAGGGCCACAGAAGAAGAGCCTCTCCTATCCTAGGAATGTCCCTAGACATTAAACACACACCACTGAGCATAGTAACATGTGCTGCAGATCCCAGCTGCTCAGGAGGCTGAGGTGAGAGGAGCTCAAGCTGAAGGCCAGCCAGAGCTGCAGAGCAGAACCTAATATCACAACACGCATGCATGCTTCATACACACATCCACTCACACTCACTCAGGCCCCACCCCACCTTACACCCATATCTACCTACACTCAGACATGCTCCACCCCATCACCATGCACATCTACTCACACTCACACACACCCCACCCCATCATACACACACATCTATTCACACTCACACACGCCCACACCTAGGTCCTCAAGCCTCCCTACCTCCATGTCTCTGTCATCCCCAGGGACACTGGCATAGCCCAAACTCTGTAGATTCCTCTGCTCCCCCTTACTGCTCCTCAGAGATGCCCTGTCCTCAGACTGTGCCTTGCATGCAGCCTCCTAAAAATGCATATTCTCCCCTCAACAACAACACAAAAAGAAATAAAATCAACTACTTCTTGTACAACTCATAACCTCCTATTCTATGGTCTGGTCCAGTAATCCCAGTGAGGAGGGCCCCAGAGGGTTGGGGACAGAGAGGAGGGAAATGTGGGTATCATCACAAGACTTGCACACACAATGTATCTAAGTATTAAAAATAAATACGTTTTTAAAAAGTAGGAGTGGGGTACAAGAGAGAGCAATGGAAGGTGAATGTGATCTATATGTACATGTATAAATTGTCAAATTAAGTAAAAAGGACATAAAATGCAATAGTTCCACTTAAAAAATGCATATTCTCTGTGGCTGACAATGTCACTTGTTGGCATTCATCTTACATGTGAGTAGAATAGCACAAGGTCAAGGTCATCCACTGCAGCTTTATTTTAATGGTAAAGGGCTCGAACTAACCGAACTTTCCACAAATTAAATAAGAAACTTACATTTGATTAATGAAAGATTCTTCCTCATTAGAATGAACAAGGCAGTCTCTCTCAGAACCTTAACAGAATATAAATATTAATTAATAATAATTTTATACAGAATATCGGCATCTCAAGGGAGTGTGACAGCCCACTGCAGTTCTCAGAGTAAATCGAGCAAGTCCACCTGCCCCTGGTGCTGATGTAGGCAGGGACATTCGGCAGCAGCCCCTGCAGCAGCTTCCTGTTGCAACTGAAAGAAATGACCACAAACTTAATGTCATAAACAGCCTTCCAGTTCTTCAGGTCCCAAGTGCCCTGCGGGTCTCCTCGGGCTAGGATGGAGGCTGTGGCCTGGAGCATCGTTTGGAGGTTGTGATGGCTTGAATCTTCAATGTCCCCCCAGCTTGGTGCACTGTTGTGAAGGCTCTGGAGCCTTACAAAGGCAGACCTGGCTAGAGGAGGCAGGTCTCTACCCTCCACCCACCCCTGGGTCTGGCCTTCCTTCTCTGCTTTCTGCTTGCTGCCATGTGAACAGCCACTGCCCAACATTGCCACAGCCATGACCAGGGCCATCACCATACCTCCTTCATGTTGGGCTGAAAGCTTTCTGAAACTAAGAGCTAAAATAACCTTCCCTTCCTTGCATTGTTTCTGAAAGGCATTTTATCACAATGTCTGCTATAGGAGATTCTCAGGGAGACTCCAGTTCCCTGCCTCTTCAAGCTGCCATGGCCAATCACATTCCTGGCTCATGGTTCCCTTCCCCCCAACCTGCTCTAGATCAGGGAGCTGAATCTACCTCACAGACATCCCCTCCCTGGCTGGGCAGGGATGGCTCCTCCACTCTGAAGGATTCATCTGAGTGAGTTCTAATTAGGATAATCCAGGACAGTCTCGTCTCAAACCCTTAATGCAATCACATGTGGAAACATCCCTGCTGACACGTGAGGTGCCATACTGATGGTTGACAGTACGGATGATGTGATCATCTTTGAAGGAAGGGAATGCCATTCCACCTACCACAGACACCCAAAGCTCCCCCTGGCTAAAGCACATACCTCATCACCACCAGACCACCTGACAGGGTGCCCATCCCTCTATCTATTTGAAATGCTCCTTTTCACCCACACAGTCCCTACTTACGCCTTCAAAGTCCAACTCAAAAGCACCCTCTCAGCCCTGAGTGGTCAAACAAGCCTGTGATCTCAGCACTTGGGAGGCTATGGAGGGAGAATTGCCAGCCTAGACTACAGTGACACCTGTCTCAAAAACCAACCACAAATAACTAACCCCTCCCTGAAGCCCTCTTCATTCTCTGAGGCAGAATCAACAGAAATTCTCACATCTTATAAAAATCCCTTGGTGAGACACCTGCCACCTGGCATTCAAATTATTTGTCTATTTGTACATGTCTCAGTAGCCTGGAAACAAGTTGAGAGTGAAAACTCAGCCACACATCCTGCCATCCAGCACCATGGCTGGGTCGTTTCTGTTATTGTATAATGCCCAGTCCAAGATGTCTGTTGCAGTCGCTCCACATACCTGGTCCAATATTTGCTGAGTAGAAAGATTAACACTCATACCTAGCATTGACTGAACATGTCTTATATGCTAAGCACTTAGCCAAATTCTTCAGAGCCTCTGTGGTAGTATAGGTGTGTTAATTTGGGTGGTAGAATGGTTTGGATGTAAACTGTCCCCCTGCCCCCTCAGGCCCTTGCTTGAACACTGGATCCCCAGTTGGTGTCACTGAGTTTAGAGGTTGTGGAACCTTCAGGAGAGGGACCCGCTGTTTCCTGGTCTGCTGGTATGTAAGGAGTCCCAGCCACATGCGTCCACTGCCATGAACTTGCTGTACTTTCCCTGTTATGATAGGCTGTACCCTCTTAAACCATGAACAAAACTCCTCCTTCCTCCCATAAACTGCTTCTTATTAGGAGTGTGTTCACAGTGACCAGCACAGTAACTAACATAGGTAGTTAATACCAGGTGTTTCAAGCACCTCAAACTCTTAGAGGTTCCTTTCTTGACTTCCTAACCTATGTGCAGTGAGTTGGGGAGCTCAGGCTCTTCCGGAGTGTGACTATATCACATCTGGGAGGAAATATAGAGGACACACTGTATATCCACTCACCTCGGCCTGGAAGTGAGGTGCAGTGTGTCACCAGCTACAATTGTCCCATGGACAGCTCCAGTGAAAGGAGCCTGGGACACGCAAAGCAGCTGTGGCTACTGAGGAGCAAAGCAATCAGAGCGGCAGTTATGACCTTCCTCATCTCACAGTTGAAGAAACTGAGTGCTGAGACATGGAGGCATTGCCCAAGATCTTTCCACTACCGTGCATGGCAGATAGATCCAACTGTGGGCTTGAATCCTACACATTGCTGCTGCTGGCTCACTTCTGCACACCCCATGTGCTCAAAAACTAGGCCGTCGCAGAGAGCAAAGGGGCTTTGCAGCACGCAGGGATGGGACATGTACTCCAGACAGTCCCCCAATGAATGATCCACAGGGAAGTAACCAGGTGTTGACTGGACCTCACGTGTTACGAACTCTGCTCAGAGACTCTGGCAGATGCCAAAGTCAGTTTATTCCTAACCATCTAAATGATGCCATGAGGCAGATGTTATGCACCGATTCTCCCCTGAAGACTATTGCAAGAGGGAAACCAAATTTATTTTCTTAAGCAAGCATCAGATGAAGCTTGAACAAAACCAATAACTTTCAGGACGAGCAGCTTAGGAAGCTTCCTGTCGACGCTAGCGGAGTGTCACTTCGGGGTTGCACTTGGCAGTTGTTTACTGTCGGGAGAGAAATATTGCTCCTTCCTGTTTGTGGTCTTCCCTGCAGTTTTCCCAGCCACGGTCACCATTTGCCCCTGCTCCTTAAACTTGCAGTAAAAATCTCCCATCCCTGATCCTTTGCCCATGTCATTACAGAAACAGGGCCCTCCCCACCCCCACGCTGGGGCTCAAGCCCAGGGCCTCACCTAAGCTAGGCAAGCACTCCACCTCCACCACTCCAACACACCCCCAGCCCTCACACGCTGCCATGCCTCCTCCTCCAACATCGGCTTCTCTGTACAGAGACAGTGCAGTGAGAAGCCAGGCTCGCTTGTTCTCCATGGGCTTTGTGCTGCGTCTCCCTAGCAGGAGGGAAAGGGGAAGGAAATTTGCAGAACTCCCATCATCAGACCTCAGCAGCTTAGCCAGGGAGATGACCAGGACTCTGGGCTGCCATTAGAACAAGTAATTCAGAGTCTGCTTCCTTGTTCTCAAGAATGAGAGGGGTTGTGGCCAGGGCTTCCACAGAGCTGTGTCCATGCTTGATAACAGCACTGTAAGCATGAGTGTGTGTGTGTGTGTGTGTGTGTGTGTGTGTGTGTGTGTGTGTGTGTGTGTGTGTGTAAGAGACACCCATGGTTGTCAGCTTGACGGCAGGGCCGTCTCTTTACAGCATGAAGCATGTCAAGGAACTGCTGTCTAGTGACGTATCTAATAGATACAGTGATCCCTGAAGAACAATGCCCAAACCAGGAAAGGCAGGTGAAAGGCAATTTGAGTGCATGGGAAACAACTCTATTTGCCAACTTACCTGAGATGGGGCTTGGGTTCAGACAAGAGGCCCTCCCCCAGGGCAGAGCCCTGTCTGGAAACCTAAGCCATGGTCCCTTACTGAGGGACAGAACAAATGAGGAGGCTTCTAGAGAGCCTCCAGGGCCTTCAGAGAAAGGCCAGAGACTGGCCTGCTGAATGGAGTGGTAATAGCCCAAGAAGGCCAGAGGTGTTCGGTGCTGGCAGAGAGCAGAGTCACCTTGTCTCTGGTTGCCCCCTCCCCTCGCCCCACAGCATGGCAGCCTGGCCCTCACCCCTGCCTTCAGACTCACACAGACAGTTTACAGTCACCTACCTCTTAGCTCCCGCCCAGCAATGAGGCCCAGGTTTCAGCCATCAAATTCTGGACTCTTCCATGGTTTTCCCACTCCATCAGCAAGCATTCATTAAGCGCTTACTATGTGCAGGCATGTCCATAAGCACTGGGAAGTTGGTGACAGACAAGACATGAAGCTTCCACTCCAGCACAGGAAGCAGATAGTAAACACACAGAACAACAGATGGTGAGGAAAAGCACACTGGGCATAAATAAAACAGGAACTGGGATGGCATGACTGAGTAGGCCTCTTGCTCTGATGCGAAACGTTCCCCTGGGTCCTGGTGAGAACAAGCCAGTCACATAAGATCCATGCAGCACATCCTGAGGTCCTGGGGCAGGAACGAGCTCAGAGTCCTGGAGGGACACGGAGTCCAGAGGGCCTGCGGCTGAGTGGGTCATGGGGAAACCACAGGAAGGAGAGAAGGGCAAGAAGGAAGGAATCTCGCAGGCCACGGGGGGTGTGGCAGCTGTGAGACACTGTACTGTAGAAAACCACAGGGGATCCAAGCAAGAAGGCACTGGAAATGTTGCTCAGTGGGTAGAGTACTTGCCTGGCCAGCCTGTAATACATGAGACCCTGAATCAAAAATAATAATAAAAGCCAGGTATGGTGGTGCACACCTTTAATCCCAGCACTCAGACAGAGGTAGAAGGATTGCTGTGAGTTTTAATCCAGCCTGAAACTACATAGTGAATTTCAGGTCAGCCCAGGCTACAGTGAGATCCAACCTCAAAAAAACAAAAATAATAATAATAATAATAATAATAATAATCTTTATCTAGGAAGCTGATCACTGCAAAAGATGGAGCCTTCTCAGGTGAGGCGCAGCATGGGATCTGCTGACAAGGAAGAACACAAGTGTCTGAACCCAGAGCAGGGACTATATGCAGAAGGAATCATCTCAGGCCAAGATAGCCTCTCTGGACATCCTGTCTTCCAGATCTTTCTGGGGAGTCTGCTCTGTCAACCAAAGTCCTCCAATTTGCCAGGAGAGGGAAACTGATTGATCCCGCTCAAGTCACATGTATCTAGTATCCAATCAGCATGGCCTGAATGGTATGTCCACCTGGAAAACATGGTTGCCAGAGTGGCCATAGCTGTAAGTCAGGAAGTTCTCAGAGTAGAAGGATTGGACTGGTCAAGCCCCTCCAAAGCACGGCTCCCTGGTGATTCCCAGAAATCCCTCTGGCAGTCATAGTTGATTTCCTCTTTTTCTGTCTTCATCTCAATTTTCATCCCCACCAGGGGGACCTTGGGCTGGCCAGACCACCAGAGATCTTGAAATTTAGAGAGAGGGGAGCTTCGTGTTGGGATGATGGGCATCTGCAAAATAGGCATTGGAATAGTTTCTCCCTCAGAGGATCATTGTGAGGGTTCTGTGGGCTCTGAGCATAAAGCCTGGTGTAGCAAAGGCTTGTGCTATGATTCCATGTGGCCCTCTCTCATCTCACCCTCAGAACCTGTAACTATGACTTCACATGTCCAAAGGAATTTTGCAGGCATGGTTTAGGTCTATATTGAGATGAGAGACTATAAGGGATTATTTGAAGGAACCTGGTAGAGTCACAAATCCTAACAGCAGAGACCACCCTTGGTGTGGTAAAGAGAGAGAAGGAAGGACCAAGGAGTCAAAGAGTCGTGACCGAGATGATAGACACCATTGTGGGGTTTGAAAATGAAAGGGGACAGACAGGATACAAGGATCATGGCAACTTCCTTAACACTGAGCCAGCAAGGAGATGGGGACCTCTGTCGTACAAGTTCAAAGGACTGGATTCTGGCAAAAAAGCAATGCACAGAGGCCTGGTCCCCTAGAACCTCCAAAAGGGAATGTAGCCTGGGACACCATGACTTCTGTTGTACTGGACTGTCACGAACTTGTGTTGTTTAAAGACCATAATATTGTGGTCATTTGTTACAGGAAACTAATATATTCTAAAATGACAGTCTAGCTGAAATAGGCAATCTGGTGGACCATGACCTCTAGTTGGTGGCCAGGTGGACATCAATGAGCCATTCTGCAACCACAAAGAAGACCCCCAGGGACAAGGCTGGGACCAACACATGTGGCTTTAGAGCTAACTCAGCATTGAAGGCTGAGAGAAAAGCCAAATGGGTCTTGCCCAGTTAGGGAGGCAATTGAAGGCCCCAAGGAGGTGAGAGAGTCCCAGATCCTACCCCATATCTCCTCACTGCCAAGACAGATCCTTGACAATGTCAGGCTGAACAATACTTTCCCTTTCCAAGGTGCCCCTATCCCCATCCCCAGAATCCATGACAAATCACCTGACATGGCTAAAGGGATTTTATAGGCATGACTGAGGTAAGGACCATGAGTTGGAGATATCTTGGATTAGCCAAGTGGGCCAGTGGAATTACAAGGGTCTTCTAGGAGGGAGGCCAAAGGATTAGAGGTAGGAGGGATAAGAAAGAGAAGGATATTATGGTGTGGATATGAAATGACCCCCACAGGCTACGGGTGTAAACACCTGGCCTCCAGCTGGTGGCAGTGTTTTGGGAAGTTGAGGGACCTAGAGGAGGTGGGGCCTCAGTGAAGGACATGGGTGTCTGGGAGCAGGCCTTACAGGTCATGGCCCTGTCCAGTTCTGGCCCAGGTTCCCGCTCTACTTCCCGGTCAGCCACTAAGATGTCAGCAAGAGCAAGCCCCCTCAGGCTCCCGCCACCTGCAACAAGAGCCCCTCCTGCCCTCACATGCGCCCCCACCTGCTGCCCGGAAGCTGTGAGCTGCTTCCCCTAAGTTGCTTTTGTCTGGCATTTTTTTCCCATCAATGAGCAAAGTAATTAATACAGAGAAGGAGGAGGAGAAGGGAAGAAGAAGGAGGAGGAGTCCAAGTCTCAGAGGTGGGAGTGGCATGCTTTCAAGATGGCAGAGGGCTCCTGAGCCAGGCATCCAGGGGGTCTCTAGAAGCTGGAGAAGGTAAGGAAGTGGGCCCTTCCTGGAGCCTCGGAAAGAACTGGCCTCACCCACGCCTTCACTTTCCACCTCGACCTCCACAACTGGAAGCCAGTTCAGGTTGTTCGAAGCCCTTCATTCACTCTGTGGTAAGTTGATGGTTTCATCGCCAGTCTCCACAGTTCCTTGGCCGGAGCCTCGGGTGGCCTCCCTGCCTCCTCTCTTGCTGTCTTCCAGTTGCTCCAACCTTCTGGAGAAGTAAATGAGATCCAGCACCTCCCTGCTGGGTGTCTGAGGACTCTCTGTTGCACAGAATACAGCCCGAGTCCTCACAGTGGCCATCGGGGACTGGGACAGGGGCCTTTAAAAAGAACAGGGTCTGCCAAGCTAGGTAAGCATGCCAGTGATCCCAGCACTCAGGAGGCAGAAGTAGGATTACCATGAATTCCAGGCTTCACAGTGAGGCCCAGACCTGCCTCAAAAAAATCATTTAAGGGCTAGTTGGATGGCTCAGTGGCTTGCAAAGTTTGCTGGCCTAGGTTTGACTTCCCAGCATCACCTAAAGCCAGGTGCATAGAGTGGCACAAGCATCTGGAGTTCAGTGAAGTGGCAAGAGGCCCTGGTGCACCCATTCTTTCTCCTAAGATCCTTATCTCCCTCCCCTCTCTCTCCTTGTAAATTAATTAATTGATTGATTTAAAAAATCATGTTTAACAAAAGAATGATACCCAACAGGTGGGGTCCCAGTGTCGGGACTTTGAACTTGCCAAGGGTCTGTAAGGTGCAGCCAGTTCTGGACGCAAGCACCCATACAAGATGCCCCTCCTATATCCCTGCCCCACCTGCCTTCGCTCACTGAACGCCAATCCTGTGGCTGCCTTGAAATAGCCTGTCATAGTCAACCACATGCCACTGGGATGAACCTCCAAACCAGGCACAGTTATGGGAAGAAAGGATTTATTGAGGTTACAGAACCAGGGAAAGTTCCATAATGGTGAAAGAGGCTGGCCCCCTTTCCCAGATGCAAGCAGAGAGAGAAAAACCATCACCAAAATCAAGCACACTCACAGCAAACTGCAGGAACTTCAGGCTTGAGCTCAGAGGGCTCTGCATATCTATGGCTGGAATTCCATATCTGCCCCAGAAACACCTTAGGGCTGGAACCAAATTACAAGCTTTAATAAACTATTGGGGGGACATTCAAACTACCACATAGCCCACAAACCCTGAGCAGTATCTGGGCTCAGTCGTTGCCCCTTTACTCCTTAAAAGAGGCTTTCCTGACTCTCATGACACAGTAGCACCCAACCCCTTACACTTGGCCTTGTGTGTGTGTCTCCCCTACCCACTCCTCTGCACACCCCCCAACCCCTCGACCTGACTATAGGGCAGAGTACTTTCCAGTGCATATTGTCTCCTCACAGGACCATCAGCCCACGAGACCCAGATCCTTAGCATGCAGAGCAGCTCACTGTGTTTGTGGAGTAAAGAAATGCTTGGCTGCTGCACTCACTCTGGTCGTCCCAGGCATGTCTCCCGAGGAAGTAAGCTCAGAAAGTGAACCCTGTAGTGTGTGCACCAAAGCTAACCCATCCTGGGGGCTCTGGCCATGAGAAACCAAGACGGGGTGCAGAAGAGGCCTGAGGGAGGTAGAGAAAGCAAGGTGTGCTCTGCAGAGCCCAGGTCTGTGGGGACCATGCCATGGGTACCTAGTTCCCAGGGCATGGACATCACTGATGATGCTCTGACTACAGGCCAGTCCTTGGAAAACTGAAAGTACGACTGACTTGAGAGCCATTCCAACATCACTTCCAACCCTGGGGAACCTCAGCAAGCCAGCCTCCTGCTCTGTGGCTCAGCATCCCACGTGCTGCCTGCCGGAGCCCACTGCATCCTACCGCTCCCAGAGCGCAACCTCTGCAAACTTCCCAGTGTTCGCACTCCTCAACATCCGCCCCTAGGAGGAGCAACCAAGCGCCTCTCCTGCCTGCCTGCTCCCGTCTCCACATGGAAGCCTGGCATCAGGGGTACCTGATAAAGATGACAGTGAATATTCTACCCAATGAGTTCTTAGCCCAAGGTGTGGGCAGAGGTGGAGAGACATCACACAGACCTCCCATGGGCCTATGGCTGAAAACCCACTTTCAGCCTGGCTGCCCATAGCCACCTCGGACAGGAAGTCTGGACTGTGTCCCAGTGCAAGATACTCCATGGTCATGCCTCCAGCTGTGGCTCTGCCAGGTGCTCCACAGGAGAGCAGAGCTGACAAGGGGCTCCAGCAGGTCCTCAGACTCGCTAGACTGGCCCTTCCCTCTTGGGGACCACAGGGAGAATGAAGCAGGGCTCTGCACATGGCTCAAATGTCATGTGACAGTTTCCTGGTTGCCTATGATTTTGAGATCAAATCGAGGAGCTGCCATCACCAGCCGAGAGGGAGAAGTCGTTTTTAGCATAAAGGTTGGGCCTGGCTCCAGCAGCCTGAAAGAAACTCATAGAGGAAGATGAGCAGCCACAGATACAGTCTAAGGGCTCGGAGCACAAGGGGAAGGGTGGGGACTGCGGGAAGTGAAAACAGCAGCCCATCCCAGAGGGTCAGCCGTTGCTCAGCGCCTGTGTCCCGGTGTCACTGGAGTCTTCCTGTGCCTTGAAAAAACAGAACTCTGACTTGCTTCTCAGTTTTCACCCCAAAATTTAATCACTCTTTGGCCCCAAATCTCTAGGGACTGGAATGTGGCCATGGTAGTGGTCATCATACACCTTAGGGGCCATCTAGAATAGCCCCAAACCTCCAGGGTAGAACTCAGATGCTTTAACCGGTTGAAACCTTTATGTGAGAGGGACAAATAAAAGCTTCTAGCTCATCTAAGCCACTGTTATTTTGGGTGTTCTAATCAGTTGACCACAAATTCCATTTTAAGTTACAAAGTGGGACTAGCCAACTGTCAGCCAGAAACTGGCTGTCTGCTGTCCTGACCTAAGGCGATGTTCTAACTGGAACTTTCTGGGTCTTGTTACTCCCCTGAGTTCAAGTTCTGCCGCCCCCAGCCAGCCCAACTTGGACCTCATCCCTCATGAGCCCACACAGTCCCTAGAGCTACTCTAAAACTGCCCCTATTTCTGAGCCTTCAAAGGTCACCGCCTCCTCCAGGCAGCAACCCCTCCCCCTGGCTGAGTCAGTCACCCTCCTCTGCCCTCCCACCTCCCCTTAAACACTCCCTATTAATACCCTCTGATAGCACAGGGCACGTGGGGCTCTGACTGCACCCAGTTCCAGAGACAGGGGGCTGAAACATTGGTACCCAGACTCACAGGCTGTATGATCTAAGGCCAGTAACTCAATCTCTCTGAGCCTCAGTTTCCTTGGCTGTGAACAGCACAGATTCAACATTTCACAAGACAGAAAGCCTATGGTGCTCAGCATTCTGCTGGGCACCAAGCAAACAAAACCACACTTCTTATGGAGCTTACAGAGTGGGCATTGACCTGAATCAGTGTCTATTCTTAAAAGTCACTGTTTGCAGTGGTGGGTGACAGCATGAAGGAGAAATCCAAGCCAGCCTTGGAGAGGGGTTGGAGATGTCTTTTTTTAATATTTTATTTATTCATTTTCAAGCAGAGAGAGAGAGAGAGAGAGAGAGAGAGAGAGAGAGCATGCACTAGGGCCACCACCTTGTGGGCTTGGCTTATGTGGGTACTGGGGAATTGAAACGCTGAGCCATCTCTCCAGCCCCGGAGATGTCTTTATGAAGACATTGAAAGAAGGAGCTGGCTATGGGAGTGAGAGGGAATGCTATGAGGCATGGAGTCAAGAAGCAGGAAGAGTGTGCACATATAAAGGCCTGTGGCAGAGAGAATTCCTCTTCTGGGAACACTAAGAGATAGTGACAAGGATGTTTAGGGGCAGAACCACTGTGCCTTTAGGTCTCCAGGACCCAACACAGGGCTCAGCACACAAATGCATGTCACTAAATGCCTGCCAAAGCAGTGAGTGTGTTCCAAGCACACCACCCGCTGACCCAGTGGTTAACCTTTAGAAGGTGGGGCCTTAGAGGGACAGCCTCAGGTTATTGGGTCCATTTCCACTTCCTCCTTCTCCTGGCATGATGGAAACCATCTTGCTCCACCATGTGCTCCCACCATGATGGGCTTGCCTGTCAGAACACCACACCACAGCAGAGACACCAGGCTAGCCAGCACAGCTGTACTGTATAAACAAGCTTTGGTGAGTTTGTTCTACGTTCAGTACTGTCCCAGAGACCAGAGGTCAGCCTCGGATCTCGACTGAAGCTTTATACTGACTGTCAACCTGACAGAACCTAGAACTGCCTAGGAAAGAGTTTCTGGTCATGCCCACGAAGGATCATCTTGATTAGGTTAATTGGGATGCAATGTGACCTGCCACCCCAGGCTCTTGCTGCCTGCCATGCCTCCCTCTAACTAAAAGCCAAAATAAATCTTTCCTTCCTTAAAGTGCTTCTGGGCAGATATCTTTGTCCCAGTAACAAGAAAGCACCTAAGAAACCTGGAAAATCTGACCACACAGGACTAGAACATGGACAGCCAGCCTGTGAAGACTGGGACAATATCCCATCAAACATGGGGTGAGTTTTTGTCACTTGGTGGCAGCAGGAATGGATGGAGACAGGAAGGGGAACTAACCCACCCTAATGGCAGCCGATGAACCCCAGCTGCTCTCATGGTTCTTCTGATCTGGTCTATCCTCAGTCACAGGGATGTTGGTATTGCTTAAGGAGGGCACGGAGGACAAAGGGTTAAGAGGGTGTTGAATGAGGTCAGAAACCCTGGTGGCTAACCCTGGTAGGCGTTTCCCTATCTCCACCCTCAACTCTGAGACTCCCACCCCCCAAAAAAGCATGCCACATGGACCCAGGTTGGCACCCTAGCTGTGCCTAGAAGGTGGCAGTTCTACCCCCACCATCTGATACGTGCCCAAACTCACATCCACATGCAAAGCAGGTATTCACAGGTTGCTGATTTCTGCCAATCTCCGTTGTCCATTTCTTTCCCTCCCTCCTCCTCAATTTCTATTTAACTCACAATGCTGCTACAATAAAATGAGATTGGGATTTCTTATCATGGGACTTCTTGCCATGGATGCTTTTTCCCTGGGTCTTTGCCTGTTACTGCGCTGTAACACATGGGGAACTGTGTTTCCCCTAGGAAGCTATGCTTCCAGAGCTGAACACACACAGAGCTATAACACTTCCGCGGGCTCTCAAGCCCATGGACATGCCTCCATGGGTGCCCGGTTTAGGGTCTCCCTCCGTGCGCCAATATGGAGCACACCTGGCCCAGGACAGCAGCCGGCCCAGCCTCCCCTGGCACGTTCCCATCTCCACTCTGCCTGTGCGGCCCTGGGAAAACTCCGGGCAGACTCCAAGACCAGCAGAGCCGTTCCTGTTCCTTTTTCTTTTATTAAAACAACAAAGGGAGAAACGGAGGAGCCTGGCTTGGATGGAGTTTAATGTGCCCTTCACAGGTTCCAGTGTTTAAAACTTGGTTCCCAATGGGGTAGTATTAAAAGGTGGTGAAACCCTTAATGGGTGGAGCCTAGTAGGAAGATTGTGGGGTGGAGGGAGACTTCCTTTGGAGGGATTAATGCTGATCTGAGTTGCTTCTCTCACAAGTGAATTGAACTGCTATAAAGGAGCAAAACGGGCCCCTCCTTAGTTCCTGGCTTCCTGTCTCATGTGCTCTCCCCTCTCCTCCATGGTCCTGCTATGATGTCATCCTTCATGTTTCCAGGAGCCACAGAGAATCCTCACCAGAGGCTGGAGCATCTGGGGCTGCCTGGTCTTTGACTTTCAGCCTCAACAGCTGTGAGCCAAATAAATTAGCTTTGCAAGTTACCCAGCTTCAGGAGTTTTTCTATAGCAACAGAAAGCAGACCAATATAGCCTCCAGTGGTAACTGGTATTCACTATATGGTAGAGTCTCTTTTCTATGGCAGTACTCCTTATCCTGGCTAATACTGGGAACTCGGGGCAGGAAGAGGCTATAGATGAAGGAGACTAACAACTTTCAAAGCTCTAGAGTGCACATCAAGAATCTTTTTCTGAACCAAGTATGGTGGCACAGAGCTGTAATATCAGCACTTGGAAGTTTGAGGTAGGAAACTCACAAGTTTGAGGCCAGCCTGGACTGCCAGATTATGCCTCTAAAAACAAAAAAAAAAATTAAATCACGAAAAAGGCAGGGGGCTGCAATGGCTGGTCAGGCTTCGAAGGCTGTCAGAGGCAGGGTATCAGTGTCATGGGGAAGAATGGTGAAACCGTTCCACATGCAACTCTCTCCAGCAATCAGTATTTCTACATCGTAAGGATGCACAATTCCAAATAACCTCTGCAGGGGTTGAAGCAACAAAACAAAAACTGGAGTCTACAAAAGTGCCTGCCACCCCACGAGACAGGTGGATTCGTAGCTTGATGACATCTGTGCTGTCAGCTCTGTGATCCGGGGACACAGCCAGTTTAGATGGAGAAGTTACAAGTCCTTCCCACCTCTAGTGAAACAGCAGACTCATGGCAAGACTACTGGAGCAGTTACTGGCTTGTTGCTTGGACAGAACACCTAACCATAAGCAGCTTATGGAAGGAAAGGCTTTATTTCTAGAGGATCTAGAAGTTTCTAGAGAATCTAGAGGAAGTTCCATCATGGTGGGGGAAGGGCATGGCGGGAGAAAACAGCTGTCATCATGCCTTCACATCAGCAAGGAGGAAGTAGAGAGACAGCTGGATGTGGCAAGCAGAGCTGGGAGATAACATCTCAAAGCCTGCCTCCAGTGACACACTTTCTTTAGCAAGGCTCCACCTCCTAAAAGTTCCACAAGATTCCCAAACAGCACCACCAGCTGGAGATTCAAACACATGAGACTATTGGGGCCACTTTACATTCAAGCCACCACAACTACCCTTTTGATCCATTCTTACATGTGTCATGTATAGTGTATGTAACATGTGGGTACACATGTGTGATGGCCATGTTTTGTTGTCAGCTTGACCTTTTTAGCAATCTCAGGTGAGTCTCTGAGGATGTTCACAGGAAGGAAGCCCTATCAGTAGGGGGCAAGATGTAAGGAAACTCAAGGGAGCTAGAAGCAGACATCCCTTCCTGGGAGGGCAGTGCAGGAAGGAAATTCCAGAGACTCAGGAAGCCAGCAAGTTCGGGATAGGGTTGCAAGAACCCTACCCTAAGGCTATTTGAAGGGAAAATTTTCTCTCTTCTCCCTGCCTGTTTGCTGGTGTGTGTGTGTGTGTGTGTGTGTGTGTGTGTGTGTGTGTGTGTGTGTGGTGCTGGTGATGGGTTTCTCTCTCTGCTTAGACTTGGAAAGGGGCCCAGCCTCTTTCACCATTATGGAACTTCCCCTGGATCTGTAGCTTCAATAAATCCTTTCCTTTCATAAACTGTGCCTAGTTTGGAGATTCATCCCAGTGGCTTGTGGCTGACTATGACAAAATTGGTACCAGATCTGGGGTGATATTGCTGAGATGAATCTGACCTGAGGATTTTGTTTTTCTGGAACTTGTGTGCTGGAGGAATGGACATGAACTTGGTACTTACAAATGAAGACGTCTTCCAGAGCAGTAAGCCATGTTTTATGGACTATTTTGGTGAGAGTTTGAAAATGCTAAGTGTAGAGAGAACTATACTTGGATGATTGGCTTATGAACTTTCTAAGGGGAAGGAGAGACTACAAAGAGCATTATTAGAACTGTGTTACTGGAATAAGAGCTGGATTGTGTTCTATTGCCCATGCCCAGAGAGTTTGACCAAGGCTGAATTTAAGTAATGGATTAATGTGTTTGGCTAACGATAGGGAACTGAGAATTTAAGATTTAAGGTTGAAAAAAACTCAAAGCAAGTTTAACTTACTGGCACAGAGACTGGCTTTAGGTTACTGAAAGTGCTATTGTCAACACATCAGCAAGCCTAAAGAAGGTAGCCTAACTGGTCTACATTGAAGCAATGGAAAGGATGCCTGAGGGGTTTCCACCCAGGAAGGACTGAACAAAGTCTTTTGAAAGGAGATAGCTGAAAGGAAGAAATCTGCTCTTCAAGGTTTACTTCATCCCTGAATTAACAACATGGGTGTGTCCTGTATATCTGCTACTGCTTTTGGAAGCATGAGAAATGGATGCGTTGGAGTGTGTCTTGAAGTGCACATGGTCCCAGGAGCCACTGCTATGATGGTGAGATGTAGTACATGGAAGATGGACTGTGGTTTGCAATGGAGACCTGAAGATATTTTGGATATACCAGGACTGTGCAAGGGCTACCATGGAGAGCTGTTGGCTTAGGATGGAAGTTTTCCCCAGCTACTCGGCCAAGTTGGAAGGGAGGAATTGGACAGTCACTGGTTGTGATATTGGACTTGAACTACAGATGTTTAGTGTTTGCTTAATGGTTGTAGAGTTTGGTCCAGACTCCTTGTTATGCCTCATAGCAGATGTTTACTCTGTGCCATAATATATGAAAAAGTATGTAATTTGTTTTGATTTTACAGAACTCAGTTAAGGGACCATGCCTTGTGTTGAGGGGAAGATTATGCATTTCCAGTTGTACATGAGATAGTTAAGTCATGTTAATCAGAATTGTGATCTTGTTACAGTCTTCATTTGGAAATTAAGTATGATGTAAAGAGATAAGGTTTGATGTCAAGTTGACAAAGGGTGGACTTGTGATGATTAGGTTCTGTTGTCAACTTCACCTTTTTAGTAATCTTGGGTGGATCTCTGAGGATTTTCAAGAAAGGCGACCCTCTCAGTAAGGGGCAGGATGTAAGGAAGTTCAGGGGAGCTAGAAATAGACATCCTTTCCCGAGAAGGCAGTGTAGGAAGGAAATTCCAAAAAATTTCTAGCAATTCTGGGATAGGTTGCAAGACCCTGCCCTAGGGCTATATAAAGGAGAAAGAAATCTCTCTCTTCTCCCTGCCTGTTTGCTATTGTGTGTGTGGTGCTCATGATGGGTTTCTCTCTCTGCTTGGTCCTTTAAAAAGGGGTCAGCCTCTTTCCCATTATGGAACTTCCTCTGGATCTATAGTTTCAATAAATCCTTTCCTCCCATAAACTGTGCCTGGTTTGGAGATTCAGTCCAGTGGCTGCCTACAACAACATGTGTATGCAGGTAATTTGAATGAGATGTCCTCAATAAAGTCATGTGCTCTGAATGCTTGGTCCCCAGCTAGTGGCAATTTGGAATGTGGAGCCTTGCTGCCTCGAGGAGGTATATTGCTGGGGGGGGGGTATGATTGTTTAGTGAGTTTGGCTCACTTTCCTGCTGCTGTTTTCCACCTGCTGTGACAGAGGTGACATCCAGCCTCTGCTTATGCCATGCTTTCCCTGCCATCATCATGAAGCTTCCCCTCAATATTATAGTCCAAAATAAAAACCTTTCCATCCATTAACTGCTTTTGGATGGGTGTTTCACCCCAGCAATGAGAAGGTAAACTATAACAGGTGTGTACCTGCATGTGTGTACCTGCATGTGGAGACCAGAAGTCAATACTGGGAGTTTTCCAGCACTCCACCTTATTTTTTGAGACAGGGTCTCTCACTGAAACTGGAGCTTACCAATTCAGCCAGACCAGCTGACCAGTGAGACCCGGGATCTCCTTTTCTGCCTCTCCAACACTGGGATTCCAGGTGCACACTACCACACCTGGGTGCTGGGAACTGAGCTCAGGTCTTCATGCTTGTTCAGCAAGTGCTTTACTGAGACATATCCTCAGTCCTATTACTTATTTTTAAGACAAGGTCTCAACTGTGCAGTCCAGGTTGGCCTTAACTTACAATCCTCCCACCTCTGCCTCCCGAGTGCTGGGATCACAGGAAAGTGCTCATGTGTTTTAATGTGCAAGCAAATGATCCTGATTAGAATCACATGGCCTCTGAGAGCCAAATCCGTGGGGGAAGCGGGTGCCTCTGGGCTGAAGGCTGCAGTCTTCAATGGACTGGGTGCAATCTTCTTAGGGTTGCTATCAAAGCTGTTGGTGTGCAGGTTCCATGCTTCCCTAGGCTTTGAGCCATCTATCCCAACTCCATTTTTCCATTAGCTGTATTCCTCTTAACATGTGATTTTTCAGATTATAAAGGTAGCCTAACAACCTGGGTTCAATTCTCCAGTACCCATGTAAAGCCAGAATCACAAAATGGCAACATACATCTAGAGTTCCTTTGCAGTAGTTGGAAGTCCTGTCATGCCCATTCTCTTCTTTCTTTTCTCTCTTTCTCTCTCCCTCTCTCTCCTTCTCTGCTTGCAAATAAATAAATAAATAAGGTTTTATAAGTATACATAGATGGCATGATGGCAGTAATGCCTAGAACCTTCCTCAGCAGGTAGGTAAGAAGTACTGTGAGAGTTGCTGGTAACCCTAACCCTAACCTTCCCTCCCAATACCCAGTTAGCACCATCACATATGTATGTGTTTGATGTATGTGTGTGCAAGTGTGCATGTGCCATGATGTGTGTGTGGAAGTCAGAGGAAAACGTTGGTGTCAGTCCTTGCCTTCTACCCTGTTTGAGGCAGGTCTCTTGTTGGATGCTGAATATGCTTGGCTAGCTGGCCACAAACTGTCAGGTGTTCTCCGGTCTCCAATTCCATCTCACCATAGGAGCACTGTGCTACTGTTTCTGGCTTTACGTGGGTTCCGAGATCCAAACTTAGTTTCTCATGACTGTGTGGCAAGAGGTTTACCCACTGAGCAACCTGCATTCCCCCCCCCACATCATCACAATTAGATATAAGGATAAATAACCAGAAGGTTAAGCAATCTGGCAATCTGTCCGTGTGTGTAAGCAGAGCCAGAGAAAGGTCCTCCTGCTTCCTTTTGGGTCTTTGTGCCTGCCCCATAAATGTCCACAGCACCCTGGTCTCGGTGCCGTGTACAAGCCTGACGTTGCTTGACTTGGCCTCCACTTTCAGACATGATTATGCAAAATGCATATCCAGAACCAAGGCAGCAAAACTGAATGCTGACCTTCAAGAAAGTCCCCACTATCCTGTGGGCAAAGAATCAGGAGCAGTTTTGATGACTGAGAATATCAAATTGGTTTTCCCCTTATTAGAAACTCCAAAATCAATAGAACCCAGAGAAAGGCCAGGGATAGGACAATGGCCTTATTTCAGGGCCCCTGCTTTTCTCGAGCATAGTCATTTAAAGCAGTCGACGTGCCATTACTTAAAAGAAATGGCACTTCCAAAGGTCAAAGGTCAACTCTGCCACGCAACATGGGGCTGTTTGGAAGACGATATGCCCAGGGTCAGATGAGGATGCGCGCTGTGCAAGCACCCTGCTGCTGGTGGTGGAGGATGAACTACTGGTGCAACCTCTTTGGAAGACCAACATTCCATAAGATGTGTCCCTCTGTCTGAGCAGCCGCTGTCAGGGGCGCACAGCCCAGAGCAATGTGTCCCTGCAGACCCTGAGATGTGCACAAGGACGCTCAGAGAAGCTCAGCTACTGGTGGCAAAAGAACTGCAGTGTTCCAAATATCTGTTACCCGCTTCTAACATAACTGCAGCCATACAAAGGGCAAAGTCAGAAGAAGCAGGTCCCAAAGAACACCACCCTTCACTGAGGTGCCTAGAAAATTCTAGATGAGGAAAAAGTCAAACATCACACTGTTTGGTAACACCTGGGTAGCAGAAGCACAACAGAACCAATGGCAGGAAATGATTACCCAGAATTAAAGGAGGGCCATGGAGAATGTCTAAAGCTTTCTCTTGTCCAATCCTTAAATAAGAGATGACTATTTTATATTATCATTAAAACCACAGGGCTGGAGAGATGGCTCAGCGGTTAAGGCACTTGCCTCCAGTGCCTAAGGCCCCGGGTTCAATTCCCCAGGACCCACATAAGCCAGACCCACAAGGTGGTGGCCCTGGTGTTCTCTCTCTCTCTCTCTCTCTCTCTCTCTCTCTCTCTCTCTCTCTCTCTCTCTCTGTATCTCTCTGCTTGAAAATGAATAAATAAAATATTTTTTAAAAAATAAAATAAAACCGTATAGATATGCTTTAAGCATCCTTTTGATACATGATATATTTCCTATAAATTTTTTAAATTTAGAGATTTAAATAAAAAGGAAGAAAGAAAAAGAGAGGGGAAGGTGAACCACAGAGGAAGTGGTGAGGTGAGCAAGAGTGCTGCTTCCACAGCAAGCCTGACAACCTGCACCAGGGTAATGGAGACGGACACCAAGGATACTCAAAATGTTCCAAAACAGAAATCCAGAGACTCTTAAGATCTCAACACTAAAGCAGACTTAATACTCACCCACCATGGCTCAGGGAACTCTTCAGAAGAGGGGGTGGAAAGATTGCAAGAGCCATGGTGGGGCTGATATCCAGAGTCATTGCTCTGCCCACCCCCAATAACTGCTGCTTGCACAACTTATAACCCTCCATCCCATGGAACATTCCAGCAATCCCACTGAGGAGGGCCCTCAGTGGAATAGGGGCAGGGAGGAGGGAAACAGTGGTAGCAACACATGACTTATACATACAGAAGTTCTATTTATTAATAATTTTAAAAAAAAACACTGACACTCGAAGGCCTGTGGGGGTCTTCCTGTTTGCCAGACACTTTACCAATCCCTGCTGCTGAGACTAGGCCAAAGGCCAGGCACTCTCCACCGCCATGTTCACCTGGTTCTTCCTACCCATGGCTGCTCCCCAAATCTGGGTCACCTGTCTGGCTTGGGAGGCACTGGAATTTGGGATCCTCAGGAGACAAGTCAGGTTTCCTGTTCTTTGGTGACAGTAACAAGTCTACTCACATCAATGCTAATGCATCCGCTGGCTATGAGGCTTCCTGCTGGGAAGTGACTGAAGTCAGGGGCTCTCGCTGCCTGATCCAAGAGATTAAAACTGGCCTACTGGCTGGCTGGCCTTTGCTCACCCCGTCTTTCAGTAATGCTGACATGCAAAGGGCCCTGTGGAGGACCAGCTTTGTGCAAAAGGCTCCAAAGCTGCCCTGGCAGAGTCCTCCAAAGCATTGCTATTCCTGCCATCATTGCCTGGGTGTCCTTCCAGGAAACCCCAGAAACATGCAGGATTCTAGAAATAAGAAGTGGAATGAATCCCAGGAGACCTCAAAGATGCACTTGACAGGGTTTGGGAAATAATGATGGCTGGGGCTCATCTGAAACTTGCCAAGGACCAGCCAGAGTTTACACCCTCACAAAATCCTGGAAGGTGAATACCTCTGCTCTGGACCCTCAGTGAGACTCCTCTGATCTTCACTCATGCCATCCCTGTCACTGAGCCAGGGATGACCTTCATGCCCAATTGAATGCTAGAAGTGACAGTAAGTGGCTTCCACAGCAAGGTCACAAAGACGCTGCAGTGCCTGGCTGGGTCTTGGGGTTGCTAGCTCTGGAGGAAAACCAGAGCAGCATTAAGAGGGCTTCCCAGAGCCTTGTGCACGACCCACATAACCAGCCCCAGTGTTATGGCCCTGGGACAGAGCAGTCTGGAGGGATTCTCTACCTGCTCTAGGCTTGGATGACCAGAGTCCCAACTCACTTCTATTCAACTTCATGAGAGACCCCCAACTCAAAACCACTTCAAAAACCCAACTGTGGTGGTTTGAATCAGATGACCCCATAAACTCATGTGTTTTGAATGCTTGGTCCCCAGCTAATGGAAGTTTGGGAGGTAGAATCATTGTTGGGAGAAGGTTTTGGATGTTCCAGCTTCCCCCCCCCTTGCCAGAACCTGCTGCTGTTTTCCACCTGCTATAGCAAGAAGTGATGCCCAGCCTCTGCCCCCTTCCATGCTTTTCCCACCATCATGAAGCCTCCTCTCAAGACTGTAAATCAAATAAACCCTTTCTTCCCATCAGCAATGCAGAGGTAATTACAGCACCAACCCACAGACACGTGGACAATTATTGTATTTTCCTGCCACTCTAAGTGTTGGCAGAAATACATTACTTATACAAGTGGTCAAACTCGGGTCATTTGCCTGAGATTGTCTCACTCACTGGCAGGTAGTGGTGTCAGGATTAGAACCCAGGCCCTTTTGTCCCAAGCAGCTCCCGGCCCCGCTCCACAGCCCCTCCTGCTGCTTCCAATGGGGTCCTGCCTCCACATTTTCTTTTTAGCTGAGGGTGGGTTCTGTCTTACCCCCCCCTTTGATTCATTTCACCCTCCCACCAGCTCTGGCAGCCAGAGCTTGCTTCCTCCAATGTACTCTATTGAAATTTAATTAGCCCAAGAGCACACCGGTGCCTTCTTCCTTCAGAAAAATTCAACTAGTAAGTAAGATCCTTGAATCTCCTTGGAAATTTACCAAGGCCCCTTCCCAACTCACCAGCTCTTTCCCAACTCTTTTGACCTTTCCCCTAATTCTTTCCATTTCTTGAGTCATCCTCAAAAGTATGGCACAGCTGAGCACCTGAACCAAGGCTCACAAAACCAGCTTGACCAAGTGAATGTGCTGTGCCTTCCATGCTGCAAACACAATGAGTGCATGCACACACACACACACACACACACACACACACACACACACACACACACACACACACCCCTCATGCCTGGAGATTGTAGTAAGCTTTTCCTTGGATTTTGGTAGCAAAATTATAAAGTGAATCAGGGGTTGGACCACCAAAAAGGCCAGGCCAGGGGGTACTTCTCAGGGCAGAGGCGGAGTGTTGTTGGCAGGGGCCTGAGAGTATTCCTGGGATGCTGAGAGTGGTCTAACTCAGAGGTGTTTACACAAATTTTACTTTGTGATCGATAGGTCACTAACGAGGCCAGGCAAAGCTGTGCACACCCATAGTCCCAGCTACACGAGAAGCTGAGGCAGGGGTTCAAGGTTAGCCTGTGCTACATCAAGGGCCCACCTCTAAGATAAAAGGACATCTTTGCTTTGTGCTTCTTTCTATATATATGTTATATGTTACAGATCACAAGTTTGAAAGAGTTTTGCTTAAAGCTATTTTGTTTTCTCCTCATATCAGATTATCATTTCGTCTCCCCACTCTGTCTCAACACTGCTCTTGGGTAGCTGCAGTAGAGCATATGCCTAGCATGTGTGAAGCCCTGGGTTCCATCCCCACTATCAAAAAACTTTTTAACGCAACAGTAAGTATTTGTTGCTCGTAGATAGGCTTACTTCATTCTTTTTAGTGTCTGTGGCACATTCCACGAGTCACTCAGCCATCCCCTACTGATGACATTCTGTGCACTCATTTTTCTCTGCACAAAGCTGTGGTGAACATCCGTGTACATATAGAGAACTACAGCAGTTAGAATCGCTAGGATAACACATATAAAGAATAATGGTTTTAATAAACCCTGCCACATATTGTCTTGGTTCTTCTCTGCTAGTTTAGCTCCTTTTAAATTTTTATTTATTTACCCATTTTTTTCATTTGAGAAAGAGAGAGAGAGAGAGGCAGAGCCCATGGCAGAGAAAGTATGGGTACACCAAGACTTCAGCCACTGCAAATGAACTCCAGATGCATGCACCACTTTGGGCATCTAGCTTTACATGAGTACCAGGGAATAGAACTCAGGCCATCAGGCTTTGCAAACACACTCCTTTAACTGCTGAGCATATCTCCAGCCCTGAGTTTAGCTCTTGAATGTCCCCACACAGGCCCACTTGTTAAACACTTGGCCCCTAGACTATGGAGCTACTTGGAGACGGTGGAATTTCATGAGGTAAGGCCTAGTGGGAGGAAGTTAGATCTTCAGAGGCATGTCCTTGACGGGGGTTATGTAGACCTTAGCCCCTTGCTGCCTGAGGTAAAAAAGCCTTCCTCTTTAAGGGCCCACCATGATTTGCTATCTTTCCATATGCACAAAGTAGCAATGGACTAAAACCAGGATCCCAAGTAACCTTTCTTCTTTTTAAGTCAATCGCCTTGGGTTGATCATGTCACAGTGACAAAAACTGACTTACACGTTCTTGCACCAGGACTGGATAAAGATCCCCATGTCCTTGCATCCTTACCACCTAAGTTCAGAGAGTTTATGCAATCTGCCTGAAGACACAGTAGGAAAATGCCACCAAGAGGATTTGAACTCAGATCTTTTGTATGTGTACCCACATTCTTTCTAAGATGGGGTTTTGCTCCTTAAAGAACCTGTGCTGGGCTGGGGAGATGGCTCAGCGGTTAAGGCACTTGCCTCTAGTGCCTAGGGTTCAATTCCTGAGGTCCCATATAAGCCACACCCACAAGTTGGTGGCCCTGGTGTTCTCTCTCTCTGTATCTCTCTGCTTGAAAACAAATAAATAAAGTATATAAAAAAAAGAATACTTTAAAAAAAGATGTGTTTTTTAAAAAAAAAAAAAAAGAACCTGTGCTCCTGAGATATGCCCTTTCATACATGGTCCCTGCCATTAGGCTAAGAGCAACTTCATGTCCCCAGGGCCCACAGCCAGGAGGAAATGAGCTGGAATAGAATGGGCAAGGTACTGTGCCGACTCTGATAGCAAATTGGATAAACTTGCTCCTGACATGGTGCATTTAGCGGAGGAGCTCGTCAGGGCCTCAGCTGCTCCCAAGCAACAAGCCACTGAGAGCAGAGAAAGAAAAAAAAACACAAAGATACAAAATGTAATCATGAATGATAACAGGCCCCAGAGCAGCAGGGGCAAATTACTGGAAAATCAGCTAAGAGCCTATGAGGAGACACGCCCTCACTGCTGACGGCTTGGGATGTGTGGCAGAGAGAGATGCCTGCTACAGATAGAGAGGCTTCCTCACTTTCGGGCTGGAGACTCAGTTTCCTCACTCTAAAATGGGAATTAAAACGAACATACTTGCCCCTTGCAGTTTTGAGCATTGGAAATGCTATTGAGTAGACAGAACCCAGAACTGCCGAGCACAGCTATTCCTGTTGAGCACAGTGAGATTCTTAGGAGAGGCTGAGAACAGCCATCCAGCCCATCCTACATATCCATGAAGGGAGATTTCTCGTTGTTCCAAGAGGACCCTGCACATAGTAGGTTACCCACAAACTGGAACATTATAATCACAGTGGCCTGATATGTCCATGGGGACTTGGGCCATTCGGCCCAGTGCTGTGACAAGCACTCCCCTGCAAAGAGGTAGAGAAGGTGCCACTTCAGGGTCTTGCAAGCAAACCTCACAGGGTTAAGCAGAACAAGCCCATGGCAGAGGCTGTGGGAGAGCAGGATTGTTGTGGGACTCTTGAGGAGACACCCACCTAATCCACATCAACAGGAGAGTGGGGATGGACATGGAGTTGAGGGAGCCCGAGAGACAGCCAGTTTGCAATTGGGCAGCACTGAGTGAGCCTGGCATCTCCCCACATGCAAGCACTCAACCCGGACTGAGATGGCCCCTCTGAGCAGGGGTGGACATAGGTGCAGATGTGAGCCTCACTCCAAAGTGCCAGTCGGGCACAGGCTCATGTGTTTGTGCATGCAGGTCTTTCTGCCCAAGATGCTCTCTGCTTATCCATCCGGCACTTCCTCCAATCCTGGATCACTGCCTCACCGTCTCCCAAACACTTTGCCTGGGCCCCCAGGCCCCATGTCCCATGCCTGGTCAGAGGGGCTGACCATGTCTTCTACATGTCATAAAGCCTTCGAGTCCCGCAGCCAGACATAATTGGCTCTCTCCATATGCTAGATCAATTAATGAAAAGAGTGAGAGAAAGAGTCACGACTCTGCCCCAGACTCTAGAAAAGAGTGGAGACCTCAGCCCTGCTGTCCTTTTATAATTGGGGGCACCAAGGTTTGAAGTCAAGCAGCAGCATGCTGGGACAGGAAGGGTTGACAGTTGGGTGTGCTGCTCCTGTCATCCTGACAGCTCCCTGGGGACTGACGGCAACAGGAGTAAAACATGACCCTTGGCCAAGGCAGAGAAATGCCATAGCAGACACAGGAAGAAAGCTCAGAAAAATGCTCCCTGCAACAGAGAAGGTTCTCTTCAGCCCTCTGCCTCCTGCATGACCTGCATTGGTGAGCGCACAGCTAGACCTGGGTCCCATTTATAGAAACCAATGAGACACATACATTGCGCTGGGGCCAGGTGTGGTTCATATTCTGCAAAGTGAGTGCCTCAGTGGACCCAATCTGCCAGAGCCAAGGTCTTACTGCACCTTACCTGCCCACCCACAAATTCAGAATGCCAGGAGGGCAGGAACAGGGTCTGAGCAAATGTTTATGATCAAGTGAGTGACAGAAGAGCCTTCCATTCCAGACGCAGTTTGCTCTTCACTAGAGGCAGGTTGGGTCACAGATGTCACACCCTGTCCTGAGAAGCCCAGAGTTGACTACAGCAGGAAGCAAGCAGGCCTGGGTGAGGAATCAGAGTATATGGGAACCCGCTTTTGCTGCTGCAACAAAGAGCTCTCAGTAGCTATCAAGACAGAACATTCTTTTTATTTAAAAAATGACATATAGAGAGACAGTTTATGAAGAAAGAGAAAAGCGCTCCTGAGAATGGAAGTGGGCTAGGCAGATGCACAAAGCCCTACACTCAAAAGTGCTGGAACAAGCTGGAGAGATGGCTCAGTGGTTAAAGGTGGTTGCTGCAAACCTGCAGGCCCAGGTTCAGTTCCTCAGCACCCACATAAGCCAGATGCAAAGTTTTGTATGTGTCTGGAGTTTATTTATAGTTGCAAAAAGCCCTGATGTGCCTATATTGTTCTCTCTCTCAAATTAATTAATTAATTAAAAACAGTGCTGGGCCCCAAGTTTCATGACCCTTTATAGGTCATTTCCATAGCCCCTGCCTCCGCCATGTTTGTATGGGGGAATAAGGATTTTCTCAACATGCTCTGTTGCTACATGTGGTCAGGACTGAGGAGGTCTTTACCCCTCTGTTCACAGCACCTTCTTTTATATAGAGTTATTTTTTGTTAACTGTTAGTTGACAACTTCCGTACATATAGACAATATACCATGATCATAATCTCCTCCCACCAGCCTCCCTTTTCCCCCTCCTGAATCCCCCTCCACTGAATCCCTTCTTCTTTCCAATCAGTCTCTCTTCTCTTTTGATGTCATCATTTTTCCTCCCATGTGTGGGTCTTGTGAGGTCATGACTACCAGGGTTCCTTTGTGTCTGGAAGACAGCACTGTAGGCAGTCCTTCCCTTCTCTGGCTCTTACATTCTTTCCACCACCTCTTCCACAATGATCTCTGAGCCTCGGAGGGTGTGACAGAGATGCCACACAGCACATTCTTTTTAAAGAAAAAATATTTTATTTATTTAATTTGCAAATAGATAGATTCAGAAAGAGAGAGAGGAGAGAGAGAGAAAATGGGCACGTCAGGGCCTCCAGTCACTGCAAATGAATTCCAGGTGCATGCTCCTCTTTGTGCATCTGGCTTTACGTGCATACCAGGGAATCAAATTCCGGTCTTTAGGCTTTGCAGGCAAGCGTCTTAACTGCTGAGCCATCTCTCCCACCCCAAAACATTCTTTCTATTCCAGCTTCCTGGGGGCTGCTCAGCAGGGGTAAAAGTCAGCCGCACTGGGTTTCCTGTGTCTTCTTGCTCTGGGATCTGAGGGACATCCTCCATCTCAAGTAGTAGGACCTTGGGAAAGAGGCAGAACCTCGTCCTGTCTGGACATGGCATATATAAAATCTGTTCACATTTCAGCAGTCCAAATAAGCCATATGACCAAGGCCCAAGTCAACTGAGGCAGAAGCCCACATAGCCTTTAGAAACATAAAGCTCTGGTGAGGAGGAGGTGGATATAGACATATCTATGGGCTCAGCACTCATGGATTCAACCAATCTCAGGCCAAAAACATGCACAGGGGGAAAAACTGCTCCAGCTCTAAATATGCAGACTTGTTTCTTGTCATCATTGCCCAAACAGCCCCATGTACCGCTATTTACATAGCATTTACATCACATTATACATTCTAAGTAATCTAGGAATGATTTACGGTATGCAGGAGGGTATGTGTGAGTTCTCTGCAGGTACCTTATAATTGTATAGAAAGTGCTTGATTTTGGGAGCCGTGGACCCAATCCCCAATGGCCACTGAATGACCACTCATTGTAATTGGGAACAGCTAATATCCACACTAGTTACTTCTGTGACTGTGGTTGATAAAAGACCTCACAGATGCACTTAAGGGAAGGTTTATCTGACTCATGATTTCAGCCCATCTTGGTGAGGAATGCACAATGGTGGGGGGGGGTCAGTCCAAAGTAATGGGCATATGAGGGAAGTTGTTCACACATGGTCAGGAACAGAGTGAGACAGGAAACGGAGGCAGGGATAACCAACAAAGGCTGGCTAGCCCCCACCTCCTAAATGGAGCAGCAAACTGGGGATTATTCAAAGCACGAGCCTGGGGGGGGGGCATTCCAGCTAACACCATCTATATCACACTGTGTTTTTTCTCTCTCCATCTACCGGAGCCCATTCTGGATTCCACATTCTTTGGGCAACCTTCACCAATCAGAGTGCTTCACTCACCCCCTCCCCATGGTGATTGGGTCAGGAATAGACACGTGATACAAACCAGGCCAATGAGGGGGTCTTCTGAGCCTTTCGGCCAGAGCTGTGGGAAAGCTGCTGGGCTCCCTCTAGGATGAACGGGTGGGCGACGTTTGGGCACAGGGCACCCTAGGGGCCACATGGACACCCCAGAGAAAAGCACACATGGAAGATCTGGACTGGCCAGGACAGTGGCCATTGGCTGAGGTGGATGGCACCAATGAGGAACTGAACTGTTAAGTTGATTTGGTAGTTAATTTAAATTTGATTTGATTTTCATCCTCTTACATTTCAATCTAACAGCCCCATGTGGCTAGAGGCTACTGTAAGGATGAAACAAACAGGGAGAGAGTCTAACAAATAAAGAAGCTTTCTGTGGCATTTTGAACCCTTGTGTCTGACAGAAACTTACACCACCTTGACTTTGAAGTGTATCAAAGCAGCACAAATGCCCTTTCTGAGCTTAAGCTCATAGGAGGCCTAGTGAGGAGGCCTCTTGGCTCCTACTCAGCACCAAAGTCATCTCTGTATTCACCATACTTGTGTCAGTGGGCTGATCAATCTACATGTACAGTTCACACTTTCCAGAGGCGCTTGAGAACCACTAACTGGGCTTAAATCCCACCTTCACCCATTACTGACTGGGGAAGGCAGTGTTGGCTGCTTCGTTTCCCTACCTATGTCTGTCACCAGACTATGAGGCCAAGGGAAATGCTTAGAACTACATACCACTGACTGTTTCTATGCCTTTTATCCCCGTCCCACAGGTGGAGAAGCCGATGCACCTGCCAAGTGGCAAAATGTGTCAAGCTGAGACTGGAGCACACACCTCTGATCCCAAAACCACGGTGTCCCCTGCCACATCATTCCATGCACAGCTCTTAAACTCAGTCCCCAGTAATGATAAGAGGAATATTAGATTCTGTACTCATTGTGCGCCCAAGCAATTTAAATCCCAGGCAGCTTTGCTCCCAGGCCCAAGCTTTTAACTTCCAGAGAAAGAGGGTGTTCCCCTTCTCATGCTCCTCTGGAGGGTCCATGACCAACAAGGAGGAAGCTCAAATTTGATGCTGACGTGCTGCTGACTCCTCTCCAGCAAATGGAGGACCCACATCCGACCCAGAGCAGGCCATATTGTCTAGGAAGGATTTATTGGGTCCTCATGATCTTCCTCCTGTGCTCTGCAACCCAACCCAGACAGGGCTGCTTCGCTCCAAAGGTGTACAGATCCCTGAATAGCCAGGGAGAGGGAGGAGTGGCCTCTGCCTCCAGGAACTCTCAGAGCCTGCAGTGGTAACCATTGACCCTCATTCCCAGCCCAGCTATGTTTCAGAGGGTGTGGATGAAGGGCACCAGGAGACCAGCCATCTGTGAAATATGCAGATGGGAGGCAGAGACAGGAGAATCCCTAAAAGCTCATGGGCAGCTAAACTGATGTACACAGTGACAAGCAATGACAGTCCTTGATTCAAACATGGTGGAAGGCAAGGACCAACACCCAAGGTTGTCAGCTGACCTCCATACACGTGTTCTGTCACCCACACGAATACACACACACACACACACACACACACACACGGAGGAAAAAAGCCTGAATGAATATTAACTGCTCTTGTTCCCATGGTTTGAGCAAGTAGAGCGCAAGCACAATCAGCAACACAATATGACAGTGCAGTGGGGCAGGACCACCTTTCATCTGGTCTCTGGAAATTGCCTTTGGGACCTGTCTCTCTCACTGGATTCTCCCTTTGGGGCAGGGATTGTCTTTGGGACAGTCGGTGCCCAGTGAAGGGTAGTTGATATGTGAGGGAAGATGGGTGAGGGAGAACCAGGCAGTCAGATGTGCGGGTGCGTGGAGGGGTGGGTGGTGAGTAGATGGATGGGTGCTGATGGACAGAAGGGTGGCAGATGAAAAGCTGGATGATGAATGGATGGGTGATGAAATACAAGAGCAATCGAGGATGCAACCATCAGCTGAGTGAGACTCTTATTCTGGGACTAAATGGAAATCAGTTACACAGACCTCTCAGACCACAAAGACTGAGAAGGAGAGGGAGAGGGAGAGGGAGGAGAGAGAGAAATAGAAAGAGAGAGACATTAGTGTACTGTCTGGAGAGAAGAATTTGGCTAAGAATATAGGTTGGGGTGTTGTGAATAAGGGTTAAATAAGAATATATACATGTGTCAAAACACCAAATGGTATCCCACTAATATGTACTACTTTATCAGTTAAAACACATTTAATTTAGGATAAATTTTTAAATTAATTAATTTGCAAGCAGAGAGATAAAGAAGCACACACAGAGAGAATGGGCACACAATGGTCAGTCCTGAGGGTGAGGGGTATTCTGGAAGGAACCACCTACTGCAAACAAACTCCAGATGAATGCACCACTTTGTGCATCTGGCTTTATGTGGATGCTGGAGGATTGAACCCAGGTTGTGAGTTTTTACAGGCAAGTGCCTTAACCACTGAGCAATCTCTCCAGCCCTAGGGTGATTTTTTTTTTTAAAGAACCCACTTTAAGAACAAATTTGAGAAACCCTCTCCAAGTTTCCCTGGCTCTGGCACCATGAGGAAGCCTGTGTTCAGAGCCTGCGGTAAGACCCAGCTATAGGAACAGAGCTGCTCTAAGCACACTGCACAGCCCCACCAGCCCTTATCCTTCTCAGAAGAAACTTCAGCAATGGGTGAGTGAGCACTCTCTTCTGCATGTTAACTCTGTCTCCGGTCACTTGTATACGGAGTGGTCCTTCCTCCCAGAGCCTGCTCCTAACAGGTTAGTCTCAGTGCACGTCTGCCTCACAGTAGGTCTCTCACTCCCCAGAGCCAGAAAAAGTGGCAGGGCAGTAATCACTCTGAAAGTCTGTTTGTGCTTCCTCTCCCTAACCTCATAAATGGGAACACAAAGGGAGCAGGATTAACCAGCTTCATGGCAAGTAAGATCGCTTTATCAGGGGAGCCATGTCCTCTGAAGGTAGAGGCAGGAGGATTTCCGGTTTGAGGAAACCCTAGCTCAGCCACAAGGATAATGAGGCTGCTGCTGCCCCAGCTCCAGAGGGGAACAAAGAACCCAGGCTCTCAAGCTGCAAGCACCACACCCCTCAAACCAGACCTGCAATGGCAGCTAGCTCCATTGCTAAACTAAGGGAGCATAAACATGGAACCAAACATGGATTCAAGGTTCTAGAAGGCAGAGAAACGAAGTGTCGCGTGGAGGGTGAGAGACTGAACTAACTCTTGCTATCAGATGAGGACGTGGATCTAGCTGGGTTGGAAGCCCATACAAACCCTCCTTTTTGTTCTTGTTGGTCACTAGTAGCAAATGGGGTCTCCTAATCATATTTGCACTCCGTGTGTGAGGCAGGAACTGGGGTCCACGGAGATGAGTCGGTAGGAACCCTCCTGGCCCCCTGTGGTTAGCACACCCATGCCACACTTCAACTACGAGCATTACACCTTTCACTCACCCATTGGCTTTCTTAACTTTCCCAAAGCAGGTGTCCAAAAGCTTGGGGCCCCTCTAGGCTGTAAGCAACTATGGCCATTTGTGCCTGGGTGACTTGGAGTGACAAGTTGAGGGGCAGTTTCAGCATGAGTGGCATTCCTTAGGTATCTGGTAGATGAAGGAGTTGGGAACATGGCAACACAGATTTGATATGCATAGAGCCACTTCCCAGATACACAGAGCACATCCTGACAGAAACAGATCTCCATGCCAGCAGACCAAGAGCATGTGTGCCTCTCACTCCTGCCCAGATGCTGAGGTGGGTAAAACATGTCCTGGGGTGCCTCAAGCTTCCACAGGAAAAGTCACCCCACTGGAAAGGAAAGAGACCTGGAAGTAAGAACATGAGGACTAACAGCCAGAGAACACAGGAGCCCTTCACAGTGAGGAGGAAGACAGCCATGTCTCCTGAGCATTCGGGAGCACAAGAGAGAAGACAGACAGCCCAGCAGTACTGGAAGGTTCCTCTCCAGTGAGCACCGCGGGCTTGCGGACAGGATTGGCCAGAGATGTGTGAACATGACAAGGCTTCTTTTCTTCATGTTGCTACCTGTCAGACTTCCATTCTCACCTCAGATTAGGAGAAGCCTCCGAAATGAGCACGAACACCTCCAGAATCCAAATGCAAGCAGCCCCGCCATTTCTTCAAGTTTACAACCAGTCATTTTGAAAATTAGAAAATTAAATAAATAATGAAAATGAATGATAATGCATAGAGCTGGTGCAGTTGGTGTGGAACGAACAGACAGATCCTGGTACGTGCATGAGGCACTGGCTAGCTTCTCTCAGCCCTTTCTGTGGCTGACAGCTACTGAACAGGTATCTCCAGCCTGGATCACACCTCAGGTCTCTAGGACATACTTTGGTGTCTTCCTGTCTAGTTAACATTGCCTCTGGGTTGTCACACATGTAACAAACAGGTCTGAATTCAAGATCCCTCCGTGGGGCTTCAGGGATAGCTCAGTGGATAAAGTACTTGTAAAGCAAGCATGAGTGTCTGAGTTCGGCTCCCCAGAACCCAGGTAAAGCTGCTGCAGTTGGGTGGCTGCAATCCCAGCATGACTTCAGGAGAGATGGGAGGCAGAGACTGGAAAATCTGCCAGAAGTTTACAAATACAGTGGTGCATGAGAGATGTTGTCTCAAAATAAGATGGGAGAAAGTCAGTCCTTACGAACAGCCAAAAGTTGCCCTCTGACCTCCTCAGGCATGCCATGGCACGAACGCACCCGCCCTTACACACACATCATACTCACACACACGAAGACAGAAAGAAGATTCCTCCTTTCTATCAAAATCAAACAGAGCACAAATAAATAAATAAATAAAACCCTGTTCCTGCCTCAACCTTCCCCATCTCAGCCACACACACAGACATCTGGTTGGGTCAAAAAGACACAAGCTCTCCTCAGGGCCTCCACCTAACTTGTCAGCACATCCTAATAGTGCCATCTTGAAAGTAGAGCCTGAATCCATCCAGCTCCTTCTCCCCCCATAACCCCCAAGGTCAAGCCACTGGTGTCCTTGTCCCGGACCACACTCTGTCAAGCTCTCTAGTTCTGCCAACATCCAACATTCTCCAGTCTTCAGCCAGGATGCTCAGTGGTTAAACACAAATCATATCCCGAGACCTCCCTGCTCAAAGGCCTCACAGGCACCCCATGTGTTTGGAATAAAGCCCACACCTCATCACAGCCAACCAGACACTGCACAATGAGGCTCCTCCCAAGCCTTCAAACACTCACTCTGCTACAGCTCATTGTTCTCCTTGGAGTTCCTCATATCTGCCAATCAATTTCCACCCTAGGGCCTTTAGGCTTTCTGTCCTTCATCTCTTAGCATCCTCTAGGGAACTCAAGCATCACCTCCTCAGAAAGGCCTTCTCTGCTCTTCCACCTAAAGGAGGTCTGTTCCCTGTCTATATCCACAGGGGCAGGACAGTGGTCGGAGCATAGCACCATTTACTAAGTAGAGGATGGAGGCTGCTGGTGGCTATGCTTGGGAGGAATATGAAGCTAGAGATGTGGAGACATCATTTGACTTGGAGTTTTAAACCTTGTCCACATATTATTAAGATTCATCACATTGTTTGGTTTTGAGAAAGGGTCTTATTACTATGTGGCCATGGCTAACCTTGAACTCACCATTCTCCTGCCTCAGCCTCCCAAGTGCTGTAATTACAGGCATGGGTCACCACACTCAGCTCCAAAGATCTTTAATTCAAAGAAAAAAAGGAGGAAGAAAGAAAATAGAGACAAAAAAATGTGCTGTGTGATTTTGTGAAAAAAAATAATTCTGCAAAAAAAAAGTTCTAGTCAAGAAAACAATCCGCATGGTAGTTAACTCTATAGAAACAACAAACATAATGAAGCAAATACCCAGCAAGAGAGAAAAGACTCAGAAACTAGTGCTCTGTGGGGAGATAAGATGGAGGCATATGAGGCCCATTACCAGTGATCGTTAGTAAGACTGCAGAAATAGGGGGAGAGATTTACGCTAATAATTACTGTAAAAGAGGACCACTAAAAGTTTATTAAGAACAGATAATATGGGCTGGAGAGAGGTGCTTGCTTGCAAAGCCTAGTGGTTCATGATCAAGTCCCCAGTTCCCATGTAAAGTCACAGGCATAAAGTGCTACATGTATCTATGTATCTGGAGTTCGTTTGCAGCAGCAAGAGGCCTTAGCATCTCTATCTCTCTCTCTCTTCTTTTTCCCCTTGTAAATAAATATGTTTTTAAAAGGGAGGGATAACAGGATAGAATAAAGCAGAAAATCATTGGAGATGAGCCATAGCTTCCAGCACTTTCCACTCAAGAGAGTCCATGGCACAAAAAGCATGGCTACCAGCTCAGCTGAGACCATCTGCCCCTCAGGAACCAGAGGCAGGGCTCCTGGAGATCCTCGAAGGACTAGGGTGGCAGCTGAGAAGCCAAGGTTGGCACTCGGGAGCTCTCCGCCCATGAAGCTCTCCAGGGTTTCTCAGCCTCGCGCTATTGGTATTTCTGGATGGTTCTGTAGCTGGAGCTACTCCGTACATCCATGGTACAGCATCACACCCTGCATTCCCAACAAACACACTGTCTCCAGGCACCTGTCCTCAGTAGATATGACCTGGCATTGACCATGGGTCCCATCTCCTGTGCAGTGCAGTGTCGGCGCTTGGACAAACCTCTCATTCCCTACCGTGTACATACTAACCACAGCTATGCTTTCAGACAAATGTGCTTTAACTAATCAAATAGGTGAGCATTCTTCTCTAGAGGGGACTGCTTGCTGGCTCACAGGATGCACCCTCTGGTGACTGTCATTGTCATCCACTCACACTGAGTTCATGCCCGTCTATACTGACAACTCACACTCCAGGGCAAGGGGTGGCCTCCATGAGCCATATTCAGTGAACACAATGCTGGCAAACACTTCCATTTTCAATGCCAAATCATGGTGAGACCCCAACTGCCACACTGAGATCTTTATAGTTTAGCAGTCGCTCTAGTAATAAATGGCTTTAAAATCTTATTCGAAGTTTTCCCAGGACTGCAAATGTCAACTTGAAAATTCCAGCTGCCTTCAGCTGCGCACTGTGCAAGCAGGACATCCAGGGACAGCGGACATCTGCAGTTCTCATGACATGTAAGGCAGGAAGCTGGGATCACAGCATGTCTTCTGGTGTGAATCTTGCTTTATCTGGGTACTGGGGAATCAAGGCCTGGCTGTCAGGCTTTGCAAGCAAGCACTTTTAACCACTGAGCCATCTCTCCAGGCCAGACACCATTTCTCCTGTTGATACAAAACAACTCTCACAGCAGCAGCAGCAGCAACCATGCCCTGTGTAGTTCTTTACTCTGTGCTAGACACCCTTCTCACATCAAGTTCACGGTTGACCAAAGCCCTGAGGAGCCTATCGCAAACTGCTGACTCACATCCTAGATCCAGTCTGTCTGCTCTGTGAACTCGAGTACTGCTCAATTTAGCTTTTATCTAATGTTTCCACAGGTGACCCACCCAGCAGCTCCCTAGCTCTATGCACTGCAAGCCCTTCAAGAAAGCCTAGAACCTATGCCTCTGATCAGTGCCCCCCCAAGCCACGTCAGGACCATGGACAGCTTCCCTCTCCCTCTTTCTCCCTCTCCCTCCTCTGCCTCCCTCTCTCTGTAGTGATAGTTTCCCGCTTCCTAGGCTTTTTTACCCACCCAGCACAGCTGAGCCTGTGACTGGGCCAGCCTGGGCACAAGCACCTCTGGGGCTGCAGCTGTCATTGATGCCCAGTTTTGGGGTGTCCAGTTCTTCAGGCTACTAAATAAACACAGACACAAAGTCCAGAGAAGCCAGGTGTGAACCCGTGCTGAGAGGGCATCAGGAAGCTGCATTTGTCTTTCTGGCTTTGGTTTGGCTTTGTGTTCTTGGAACCAGGGTTTAGGTTACCATAATCTTGGGCTCCGGGTCCATCTTAACATAGTAGCAACTTAGGCCACACTGTAGAGTCCTTAAGAGTCCAGGAGTTCCTGACCACTGCTGGGGACATTCTACCCTCACCACCCTCTGCGGACTCAAGCCCATAACACTGGAGCCTGGATCCCACACTGCAGGGTCTCCCTGACTCCTGCTTTCTGCCCAAGTCAGAAGCAGTTGGGGTAGGAGGAAATGGGATTGTGTGTGTGATGTACGCAAGGCTCGGAAGTTGGATTCGGCTCCCCAGAATGAAAGGGGGCTGTCTGTCTCTATGGTTACACTAAACCTGAACAAAGCCTCATACAGATTCTCATAGCCTTGACTGTGGCCACCTCATCCTCCTGCCAGTAGCCTGAAAACATTGTGGGGCCTTCAGCCTGCCTGCAGCTTCCCAGAGCCTTCTCCTCATTCAGTATCGCCATTATCAAATCTGGCACTTTATAACAGCTAAATGTTTTCTAATTATTTACAGCCTCACCTTCACAGTACCTCATGAGATAATGGCCCTGCTGTGCATTTCTGTAATATCCTGCCGCCTCCAAAAACTCAAATTGAGTTACCAAGATTACCTCATTGATCCTCCCACTTAAGGCTCTGTCAGGACACAGAAAGCAGTTCTGAATGTTTTCATTTACATTCAGGGACACTGAGGCACAGATGGTTAAAGACTGCTGTCTAGGACCTGACTGAAAATCAGCTTGCAGGCCAAAAAGAACGTTCTGGATTCTTCTTTTTCTCACTCTTACTTTAACAAAAACTGGGAGAGTAAGTAAATTTCAACCAGCAGTCAACTCTAGTCAAGGATAAAGGCTACTTGGTTGCTATGTTAAGAAAGGTTCTGAGGCAGTATCCCTCAATTTTATCCCCCAAGGACACTTGATAATGCCCACAGACATTTTGGGGTCATGGCTGTGGGTGAGAGCTACTGGAGTCCAGCTAGTAGAGGGCATGGAAGCTTCTAACACTGCTCAGAGCACAGGGCAGCCCCACAGCAGAGCCTCGCCCAGCCATCATGCAGAGATCGCAGGAGCACGCAGGCACACAGGCATTCGCAAAGCCACACATGCCTGCACACACACGTCTTTGGTCCTAGGAGATCAGAAGTGAGCATCCCAGAACATCTCTTTACCTTCCAGGGTCCTATTCAATAAGTGTCCTTCCTAGCAGCAAACATGTCCCACAGGTCCTGCGTGCTGACCCAGGTGGCTTTGCTCCCGTGTATCTCAATCTCACAAGAGCCCTGCAATGTGTGGGGTCTTAGGAGCATTTTGTTAGTGGGAAAAATGAGGTGCCATTAAGATGAGACATTTACTCAAGGCCACAGAGAGTGAAGGAGAGAGAAGTCCTACAGGAGAGAGGTACTTTTCCCCAGGACCGGATGTGAGACTTCTAGGACATATGGATGGAGCTGGGGGCAGCCAGGAATATGCAATCTGCTCACTGATCTGTCTTGCACACAAGAGACACACAGAGAAGTGGAGTGGTGCAAGCCACCGGGAAATTGGACCTATTGCCAATAGTCTCCAGGCCACAATGAGAGGCAGCCAGAGAGGGTAGAGGGATCCCACCACTCTGTGAGTCCACACCATCACAGCACTCCTCCTCTGTCCAGCTCCAGCTCCCCTCCCCCACTGTCATGCCATGGTTGAGAATATGGCAGATGGGCCAATGAGAAAAGGCGAGAAGGCATGGAGAATGGTGCACATTGGGAAAGGAGGGAAGGAAGGGAGGGAGGGAGGAAGGAAGAGAAGAAGGGAGGAAGAAAGGAAGGAAGGGAGGGAGGAAGGAAGGAAGAGAGGGAAGGAGGAAGAAAGGAAGGAAGGAAGGGAGGGAGAGAGGAAGGAAGAGCAGGAGGGAGGGAGGAAGGAAGGAAGAGAGGAAGGAAGGAAGGGAGGGAGGGAGGAAGAGAGGGAGGGAAGTAAGAAAGGAGGGAGGAACGGAGGGAAGGAAAATGAGAAAGAGAGGAAGGAGATAGAGGGGAAAGGAAGGGAATAAGAGGGAGAGAGAAAAGTTGGAAGGGAGGGAGAGAGGGGAGGGAGAGAGGGACACCAAACAGGTGAAAAGTGAGAGGAATGATGGGGAACCATCACCCATTTGGAATAAAGGAATCGCCAGTAGAGACCCTTCCTACCCAAAGGTATAAACCTAAGGAAGCCTGAAATTCCAGTATTCAAGGAAGCCGAGGCAGGAGAACCTGAGTTCCAGGCCAGCCTGGGCTACACAATGAGATCCAGCCTCAAAAAACAAAATAAAATAGCCAGGCGTGGTGGTGCGTACCTTTAATCCCAGCACTTGAGAGGCAGAGGTAGGAGGATTGCTGTGAGTTCAAGACCAGCCTGAGACTACAGAGTAAATTCCCACTCAGCCTGGGCTAGAGTGAGACCCTACCTTGAAAAAAAATTTTTTAATTAATTAAAAAAGGAAAAAGGGAGGGAGGAATGATTCCAAACGTGGCACTGGAGACAACTGCAGAGCCCACAAACAGGAATGGCAGAGGTAGAGAAGAGGAATGCACGCTGAAGGGGGAGAGGACCGCGGGCCTTAGCGGTGTACTCATTACAAGTCTGGAAAGCATGTGTTCGGGTCCCTATCACAATATAAACCCTGTAGGGAAGCCTTGGCAGATTGGACGACAAGACAACAGATTTAGCTCAGGAGAGCCGCCAGCAAGGCTGTTGAGGTGAGACAGGAGCCAAATGAGGAAGGGATGGGCTGCAAAGAGCTAAAAATGTACAAACAGAAAGAGCAGACTGGATCCTACGGGAAATTGAATCAACACTGTGGCGTCTTCGTGACACGAAGCTCAGAGACTTAATTCACTCCCAACGAGGAGGAATCTTGATGCGAGTCACAAACACAATTAGGCATAGCTCACGGGGCAGAGTTTTAATTAATTAATTTGTTTCTAATTATTTTTTCCACTGAAACCCAGGGCCTTGCTAGGTACACACTCTATCACTGAGCTACTTCCCTAGCCTTTTTTTTAATGTTTGCTTTCTGCTCATTGTTTGTTAGTTAATTTGTTTGTTTTCCTTTTTTCTTGTGATAAGGTCTTGTTATGCAGCCCAGGCTTACCTCCAACTCTCAATCCTCCTGCCTCAGCCTCCTGAGTGCTAGGATGACAGAGGTGGCACTCCCCACCCTCCTCCCCAGGATCATCTTTTCTTTAATGTGTCTTCTCTGAGCTAGCTAGCCCAGACCTAGGGCCTCAGTCCTCAGCCTTGATGGTCACACGACCTTCAGCATCTGTAGGAAATGGGAGTGAAGGTGGAGCCACAGAGAGGAGAAGGGCCTTGGTCCAGGGTCTTGAGCCAGTCTGATGGACACCCTTATCACTACTGTACTTGAAGTAGAAGGGGCTGGGGGCTTGAATGACTCTCTCAATCGTCAGAGATCCCAACAGCAGATATCCTAAACTATTTTGGAAAGCAAAATAATGAGGCACGAAAACGCTCAAGTGTTAAAGACCAGCTCATAACCTAGAAGCCAGAGAGCAGTGGTCATTCCTGAGAGTGAGGGGTGTCCTGAAAGAACAGACTAAGTGAGCCAGAAATGGAAAACTAGAGATAATTGAAGATATAAAAACCAAAGTACCCGCAATAGCTAACACTGGGGAGGAAGTGGAGCAGTGGTGAGAGGCCACTGTGAAAGACAAAATTAAACACACTCACCACAATCCCAATATCCACACTCCTTGTTTACCCAGAGGGTTTTATGCTCATATCTACAAAAATATGTGTCTCGATGGATTAATAAAATTATAAGGACTTACTTTAAGAACATATATTCCACCAAGTTTGAAAATCTGAAAGAAATAAATGATTCTCCTTGATGTATATGACCTGCCAAAATTAAATCAAAATGAGATAAACCATTTAAACAGACCTATTACAAGCACGAAGTCCACAAAATAGAGAAGGAAGGAATACTACCAAACTCCTTTTATGAATCCAGGTTAACCCTGACACCAAAACAAGACAAAGACAAAACAAAAAAAAAGAAAATTATAGATCAATCTCGCTCATGAATGTTGATGCAAAAATTCTCAACAAAATACTGGCAAACAGAATAAAAGTTTTCAGCAAAAAGATCATTCACCCACACCAAGTAGGCTTTATCCAAGAGAGGCAGGGATGATTTAACATATGCAAATCAATAAATGTAATACACTATATAAATGGACTGAAGGACAAAAATAACATGATCATCTTAAAAGGTGCAGAAAAGGCATTTGACAAAATCCAACATCCCTTCATGGTAAAAGTTCTAAAGAAATTTGGCATAGAAGGAATGTATCTCAACTTAATAAAAGCCATTTATGACAAACCTATAACCAACATCATACTAAATGGGAAAAAAACTTGAAGTATTTCCACTACAATCAGGAACAAGACAAGAGTGTCCACTGTCCCCACTTTTATTTAATATAGTACTGGAAGTCTTAGCTACAGCAATAAAGCAAGAGACACAAATCAAAAGGGTACAGATTAGAAAGGAAGAGATAAATTATTTATAGATTATTTGCAGATGATATGAGTCTATATATAAGAGACTCTAAAGTCTCTATCAGCAAACTGTTAGAGCTGATAAACACTTTTAGCAATGTAGCAGGATATAAAATCAACACACAGAAATCAGTAGCTTTTCTATATACTAACAACAAAACAGGTGGAAGATGAAATCAAGAACATACTCCCATTCACAATTGCCTCAAAAAAAAAGGTACTTTGGAATAAGCCTAACCAAGGAAGTGAAGGATTTCTGCAATGAAAACTTTAAAACACTCAAGGAAGAAATTACAGAAGACACTAGGAAATGAAAAGACATCCAGGCTCTTGGATTGGAAGAATCAATATTGTGAAAATATCCAGCTTACCAAAAGCAATATACACATTTAATACAATCCCCACCAAAATTCCAATGGCATTCTTCACCAAAATAGAAAAAAAAACCTAAAATTCATTTGGAATCACAAAAGTCTCAAATAGCCAAAACAATTCTAGGCAACAAAAAAAAAAAAGGCTGGTGGTATCACATACCTTATTTAAAGATATATTACAGAGCCACAGTAATAAAAACAGCATGGTACTGGCACAAAAACAGACACGTAGATCAACGGAACAGAATAGAGGGCCCTGATACAAACCCATACAGTTGCAGCCATCTGATTTTTTACAAAAAGGACAAAAATGTTCACCAGAGAAAAGACAGCCTCTTTAATAAATGGTGCTGGAGAAACTGGATGTCTATATGTAGATGGATGAAAATAGATCCTTATCTCTCTCCATGCACAAGAATCAAGTCCAAATGGATCAAAGACCTTAATATCAGACTTGAAACTCTAAAACTGCTAGAGGAAAAAGTAAAGGAAAATTTCAACATATTGGCCTAGGCAAGGACTTTCTGACATAACCCCAGTTGCTCAGGAGGTAAAACCACTAATCATCAATTGGGACCTCACAAAATTAAAAGGCTTTTGTACAGCAAAAGACACTGTGAACAGAGCAAAGAGGTAACCTACCCATTGGGAGGAAATCTTTGCAAGCTACCCATCTGACAGAGGATTAATATCCAACATTTACAAAGAGCTCAAAAAACTAAGTAATAAAAAGTCAAACAACCCAATCAAAAAATAGGCTACAGAACTGAATAGAGTTCTCAAAAGAAAAAATACAAGTGGGCTATAAACATCTAAAAACATGTTCTACCTCCTTAGCAATCAGGGAAATACAAATTAAAACTACTCTGGGATTCCATTTCACTCCTGTCAGAGTGACAGCCATCAAGAAAACAAATGACAATAAATGCTGGTGAGGATGTGGAAAAATGGAAACCCTTCTACACTGCTGGTGGGACTGTAAACTGGTACGGCCATTGTGGAAAGCAGTGTGGAGGTTCCTGAGACAGCTGAAAATAGATTTACCGTATAACCCAGCTATACCACTCCTTGGCGTACATCCTAACAACTCTAGTCACTACCTTAGAGATACTTGCTCTTCCTTGTTTATTGTGGCTCTGTTTAAAGTAACTAGGAAATGGAACCAGCCTAGATGTCCCTCAACTGATGAATGGATAATGAAGATGTGGTTCATTTATACAACAGAGTTCTATTTAGCGGTAAAGAAAAATGAAATTATGAATTTTGCAGGACAATGGATGGATCTAGAAAGGATCATACTAAGTAAGGTAATTCAGGCCCAGAAAGCCAAACACCACATGTTCTCCCTCATATAATGATACACCCAGTAGTCACAGATTGTTACTAGAAAAACCTCAGTACCAGGGTTGTGATACCTTCCAGTGAGTTGTTGGCCAAGGAGGTTCCTGAGGCCTCCAAAACATTACAGGCCATTGTCAAGGCTCTTGGTTGTCCACCCGAATGAGATGGTAAGACCCTACTGCTGATGACATATACTTGGGCTGTAGGTCACTGAGAAATCAACCTGAAGCTGAGCTGGAAACCTCCTCTCTGTTAACCAGCTGATAGAAAGCTGGAAAAAGCTCTGGCTGCATGCAGCCCTATGGGAGAGAGAAGTCATCAATGGTGGTGAATAGCAGCGGACCTTGCAAGCCTGAAGACTGGCCAGCCAGGCCAAATGTGCCAACATTTGGGGCATTAGTGGCACATCTATTGTGGGAAAAACCAACTGCTCTCTAATTGGACTGAAGGCCCGCTCCACAGAAGGGAAAGCATGCCTGATACTGAAGACCTAATCAAAACCCTATATGGTGGGGAGGTCATGAGCCCTAGGAGAGTAGCACCTGCTGTTGTCTGGCTAAATGCATATATTGTAGCCACCAATCTACCTTATAAGCACCTTTTTAAAAATGATCATACCCATATAATAATGCTACTCTCACTTTTGGCTAAAGAAGCTTCTCTTTTTCAGATGACAATGACCACTGGGATAACTCAAAAGACACTATATCATCTCTATCACACTTCCTGAGACTCAGGGTCTATTGCGGAAGAGGTGGTGGAAAGAATATAAGAGCCAAAGAAAGGGTAGGACTGCTTACAACGCAAACTTCCAGACACGAATTGGCCTTGATATTCATGACTTTGCAGTGCCTGATGATACCCACACATAATGAAAGGAAAAGACATGGAAACAAAATAGAGATGAATTGAGAGGAGGAAGAGATATGAGAGAGGGTGAGGAGGGAATCATAATAATTTATGATCTGTAATTATGGAAGCTATCAATAAAAAGTTTTTAAAAGATGTATTAACAAGTATCAAAAGCCAAATTAACATTAGTATGTATATGTTAATCAATTGTAAAGAAAACAACATTTAACCCATATCATAAAAGATTTTAAAGGATAATGTTTAAATACTTAAAAATTGAAAGCATTCAACAGAAAGAAAGAAGTAAGATAAAGTGTATGTGTGACGGAAATAAATGCTATTTGGTTAAGAGCCTAGGGTTGCGCCAAAAGCAAGAACTCTGAATTGTTCCCAGCAGATGTGCACTTTTCTAAGAAACATGGAAAAGTGAACGTGAAAAGGTGAGTGAGAGAACTATCAAGGGAATGCAACCCAAAGAATGCAGGATGGCAACATTAAAATGTAAAAAACAGAATTCAAAGTAAAATGCATTCACCAGGGGAACATATTCATTTGACATGGAGCAAAGGTAAAATCCACGATTCCACAATGAAAATATAACTGTCAAGAATCTCTTTGAGATAAATAATGTCAATTTAACTTTATAAAAACAAAACTATCTGAAACACAAGAAAAAATGGAAAGTTTCTTGCTGAAGAGTAGCGCTCTGACCTGCCTTGCTCAGCTTTGGAAGACTTAAGAGCAGGAGAGTCTCCAAGAAGCTCACAGGAACTTCACCCACAGCCATACCCACAGTATGGGTCTGCTTTCTCAAATTCCTCTTTTATGAAAAGAATTTTAAAGAAAGAGAAAAGCACTAGAGGGGGAAGGAATGGATGTGCCCAGAACTTCTGCCACTGTAAATGAACTCCAGATACATGAGCTACTTTGTGCATCTGGCTTTCCATCAGTACTGGGGAAATCAAACATGGCCTTCAGGCTTTGCAAGCAAGCACCTTTAACCACTGTGCCATCTCTCCAGCCTTGCTTTTTCAAATTTATCTATTGGCTATTTTTCTTTCCTTGGTGACCTTCTGTATCATTTAGTCAATTAAAAATTAATGACAAGGGGCCAGGGAGATGCCTCAGCAGGTAAAAGTACTTGATGCACAAGCATGAGGACCTGAGAAGGCCTAAGACCCCAGCACCCATGAAAACAGCTGGGTGGTTTGAATCAGATGTCTCATAAATTCATATGTTTTGAATGCTCGGTCCCCAGCCAGTGGTAATTTGGTAGGTGGAGCCTTGCCAGAGGAGGCATGTTGTTGGGGGTGGGCTTATGGGGCTAGAGTTCAGCTTTCTCTCCTGCTGCTGTGACAGAGGTGATGTCCAGCTTCTACTCATGCCATGCTTTCCCTTGCCATCATAAAGCTTCCCCTCAAGACTTGAAGTCAAAATAAAAACTTTCTCCCTTCAACTGCTTAGGTCAGTTGCTTTGTCCTAGCAATGACAAGGTAACTACAATGATGGGCGTGGCCACAAAGGCCTGTAAACCCCGCAGAATAACTGGGGCTCATGAAAACAGTCCCTAGGACCAGAGAGAGACTGTCTAAAGGAAATAAGCAGATGAGTGATAAAGGGTATCTGACATTCTCTTCTGATCTCCATACATGCATGTGTATACACACACACACACACACACACACACACACACCCCACAGACTGCACATACTACACACACATGTGCAAAAAACATAACAGAAATTTAAGCAACTAAGACAAGCATTAGCAACTATCTATTTAATTATGGGTTTTTCAAGGTAGGGTCTCATAGAGTGACCAAGAACTAACTCTGTAACCCACGTCCTACCTCGGACTCCCAAGTGCTGAGATTAAAGGTGTGCATCACCATACCCAGCTTCCAAAAGTAACTTTTTTTTCTTTTCTTTTTTTAAAAGGGAGGGAAAGAAGTATGGAGTAAGGAAGGAAGGAAGGAAGGAGGGAAGGAAGGAAAGGTTCTATACTAGGAACTTTTTAAATGCTCACTAAGTTATGCTTCAGTTAATCAAGTAACAAAACTAAACTATCACAACTTTTTGAAGCAATATATCCATTACAGAACCTTTAGAAAATCATTTCAAAGAGAGCATTGCAATTTGAGACTCACAAGACATAGCCAAAGTGGTACTCAGAGGCAAATTCCTAGCATTAAAATGACTCCTTGTTTTTAATCTATGAAAACAACACTTTCAATGGAATCATTATCAAAACAAGCCTCAGGAAAGAAGCCCAGAAGAAACATGAACCAGAAAATTTAAACAGACAGCATTGATAAATATAAAAATACTGGTTCTTTTTAAAAGGGAAGAGGGACTTACTGCTGGAACTTTCTCTCATCGCCCATCCCATGATACCAAGCCAGCCTGCACTCTCTGGAGGGTCTGAAAGACCCAACCCCCACAGCCCACTGAATGAGACAAATAGGAGAAAGCACAGGTCAATAGACTGAGATGTGCTCATCCGGTGAGGTTGTTTTCTTTCATCCTAAGAAAACACTGTGCTAAATTTTATGCAAATAAGCTTGAGACTCTTGATCAAAAAATAATTTTCTAGGAAAATGCAATTCACTTAAAACTGACTCATAAAGTAGAATACCAATGAGCAATACCAATGTTCTACCTGGAATGTGTCCAATATGAACGCCTGTAACCCAGCACTTGAATGCCAAGGCAGGAGGGCTTTGAGCTCAAGGCCAGTTTGACAGAATGTCTTTAACAAAAAAACAAAGGTAAGTGCCCCCTTACCTCCCAGAATTCTATGTGGTGCCTCCTTCTAGTCACTGAGGTCTTGATTCAAAGGTCACCCATTATGATGGTTAAATTTTGTTGTCAACTTGGTCTGTTTAGTAATCTTGGGTGGATCTCTGAAGTTGTTTACAGAAAGGCAGCCCTCTCAGTAGGGTGCAGGATGTAAGAAGGTTCGGGAAACCTAGAAACAAACTTTCCTTCCTGGGAGGGCAGAGCAGGAAGGAAATTACTGAGACTCGGGGAGTATGCAAGTCTAGGGAAGGGTGGTAATACCCTGCCCTAAGGCTATATAAAGGGGGAGAAAATCTCCTCTCCCCCCCACATTTTGTTGCTGTGTGTATGGTATTGGTGGTGGGTTTCTCTCTTTGCTTGGACCTGTGAAAGAGGGGCAGCCTCTTTCACCATTATGGAACGTCTCCTGAATCTGTAGCTTCAATAAATCCTTTCCTCCCATAAACTGTGCCTGGTTTGGAGATTCGTCCTAGCGGCATGCAGCTGATTATGACACCCATCAAAGACGTCTATAAAACCTCTACTCTCAGCCAGTCAGGTGACACAAACCCTTAATCCCAGCACTCAGGGGGCTGAGGTAGGAGGATTGCTGTTCAAGGCCACCCTGAGGCTACGGAATGAGTTCCAGGTCAGCCTGGGCTAAAGTGAGACTGTGCTTTGAAAAAACAAAAACCAAAAAAAGTTCCAGCTCCACTCTCTAGTGGCTTTTGTTCTACAGAGCGCTGATGGCTATATGAAGTTACTGAGTTGTCTATGTTTGAATTATTTTCTGTGTCAGGTTCTCCAAGTATTCCTAGTGTCCAGAAGACAACCTGGCACAGATATCTGCTCTCTAAATGTGATGAACAAATGAATGAATGAGTGAATAAATGTCAGAGAAGACAGAGAGCCCTCCCAAATAATGTCTTCTTCCAAAGAAGGACAAGCCTTCAAAGATGAAAATAAGTATGTTGGAAAGTATTCTTGGATCAGAAAGAGCAACTTGGCCAGCAGGTGAAGGCTAACAGATGGATGGATGTCCATGGTTCTCAACGCTCTGCTTCATGGCTGCTAGAGAAAAAACCTAAACCAGGCTCAAAAAGTCACAGAGCTGACACAAGATCCTGCAACCAGCAGCCAGTGAGCTATGGAGATTCCTCTAAATTGTAAAATTCAGTGTCCTCTGCATTCTCAGGCCATCGGTCGGTATTGTATATCAGTGTCCCCTCTTTCTCCTCATATCATTAGCCATTTTCCCCTGGAAGCTCATATAACGCCTTCCAGCACGACCCAGGCTAACCATCTGTGAGCTGGCTTCGTTTCCAGATCCAGAGAGTCTCTCAGTGTTGGACAACAGTTGCCTGTGGTATCTTCAGCAATAGGGTCTTTTCTTTTGCCTGGGTCGGGTAATCAAGAGCTTCGACATAAGTCTGTCTTGTTTTAGGGACTCCATAGATCTCTCCAATCAACAGCTCAGTGAGGGAAGTAAGCAATTACTGGGACAGGAAGTTATAGGCCAGAGCCACTTGTATTAGGGTTAGGCTTCATGCCACCCTCTTCAGGGCCCTATTTATCAATACCCCCATCTTCCTTAAGAGCTTACTGTCCAAAGTAAGGATTCTATGGTATGGATTCATTATGGGTCTAGATTAATGTATTATCTCCCCCTGTCCTCCCATTTCCCCCACCCCCATGTCCTTCCATCCCCATTGTCAGTCTCAGGATTCGAATGTCAGGTTTGCTTATTCAAGCTTAACCTGATGAGGAATCACAGATGAGGGAGAATATGTGGCTTTTGTCTCTCTGTTCTTGTGTGAGTTCGCTGAGTATAATCTGTTCCAAGTTCATCCACTTTCCTGCAAATTTCATTATGCCATTTTTCCTTACTGCTGAATAGAATTCCATGGTGTATATGAACCACAACTTTGATATCCATTTGTCAAGTGATGGGCATTTGGGTTGATTCCAATTCTTAGCTGTTGTGAATTGAGCCACAATAAGCATGGTTGAGCAGATGTCTCTGTGCTGGAATGAGGATTCTTGAGGGTAGATGCCCAGTAGAGAGATGTCTGGGTCCATTAGTAGCTCAATATTCATCTTTTTCAGGAACCTCCACATTGATTTCCATAGTGGTTGTACAAGTTTGCATTCCCACCAGCAGTGAATAAGGGTTTTTTCCCCCCACCACCACCCCCACATCCTCGCCAGCATCTACTGTAGGTAGATTTTTTTAATGATTGCTATTCTGCCTGGAGTAAAATGGAATCTCATTATTGTTTTGATTTGCATTTCCCTGATGATTAAGGACATTGAGCATTTTCTTAAATGAGAATTGGCCATTTGTATTTCCTCTGGTAATTCCCTGCTGAGTTCACTGCCCATTTTTTGAGTGGGGTAACTGATTTTTTAAGTTCTTTGTAAGCTCTGTGTATTATATGCTTGTCAGCAAGGCAAGAAGTGCACATCTGTGCAATAGTGGCGCTTAACCTAGGTGGGTAATCAATGGCTCTCTGATCGTCTAAGAGATCCCCTCATTGGCAAGGAACCTTTAGCTGGAACTGGGATCCAAGGCAAATTTCTATGGAGACCAAGAATCCAGACTCCAAGGAGAAGCCTCCACTCGCCATGGGCCTTACAGAGAGGATACACCCATTAAAATAATCACCAAATTAACAATGTTTGTCCAATTAAACCTATACCGTTCTCACTCTCTGTTGGAGATTCTGTTTGTATTTTTCAGAAGGCAACAAGAACCATGGATATTCCAATTTCACCAAAACCTGAAGTGATGGCTGACACCCACGCAGGAGACGAACCACCCCTACCACATCATCTAGGGCCCAAATGGAACCATAGAGGAAGTGTCGAAAAGAGCAAGATTTCTGCCTCCACAGCAAGTCAGACAATCTATGGAAGGTTGATGGAGACAGACACTGAGGATACTCAACATAGTCCAAAGTAGAAACCCAGAGACTCTTAAGAGCTCAACAGTTAAGCAGACTTAAAATTCACCCACCATGGCTCAGGGAATTTTGTGGAAGAAGGGGCAGAAAGATTGTAAGAGACATGGTGGGGGGAATATCCAGAGGCATTGCCCCCCTTTTTAAAAAGTGTCTGCTGCTTACACAATTCATAACCCACTATCCCATGGACCATTCCAGCAATCCCACTGAAGAGGGCCCTCAGTAGTTTGGGAACAGGGAGGAGGGAAATGGGGGTACCATCACAAGACCTGTTTATGAGGTGTTTCTAATTATTAACAATTAAGAAGTTAATTTTTAAAAAAGAAATATAGTATGTCCTTATGTTATGAGTCACATAGTATAGTATGACTTATTTCATGTGTGAACTCACATGGGCAGAAAAAATGTGAAGTGAAATATGCATTATATAATATGTTAGAGGTTTTTAGCCTCTTATTTGAAAAACATTCTAATAAAACAGTAGATATAATTTTTTAAAACAAAATAGTAAAAAATCAAACTATGTGATCCTGCTACCCCACTCCTGGGATGAACCCAAAAACTAAGTCAGCACACCACAGACTACCTGCATGTCCAACACTGTTCATATTAGCCAAGCTATGGAACCAGCCTCGGTTTTCATCGACCAGTGAGCAGATAAAAAAGTTGGTACATACATGCAATAGAGTCATATTCAGCCATAAAGAACAAAATCATGTCATTTGCAGGAAAATAAATGTGCCTAGAGACCTTCATGTTAAGTGAAAGAAGCCACACTCAGAAAGATGGGCATCCCATGTTGTCTAATCTAGATTTAAAACACACAAAAATGCAAATAAATAAAAATTAAAAATTCAACAATGGTGAAAATTTTTAAAAAGAATGCTTTTTTAAAAGGTTCCCAGTTGCTTCCTTGATGCTCTGAGTTCCAGGGTTCATTTGTGGCCTGAACCTGATGCCAGGACCACCAACCAACTGATTCTCGTCCTGAATGTCAGCTTGCTAGAGACAAGGACCAGGCTTGGTGTACACAGATTAAACCACAAGTGAATAAACAAGCCACCGCCACCCCTGGACTGCAAGCTCCCATGTCACTTCCTATGATGCCTCTGACAGCAAGACAAAATCCCGTGCACAGTAGGTGCTCATGAAACAAGGAAGAGAAAGCAAAACTGTGAAGCCCACCCTCTCAGCGACTCCTACCATCAATTTCCTACTAGCTCTAGGATATTTGGACTTTTCAAAGAGATGGGGGAGGGGACAGTTTTAAAATAACAGCTCTTGGGGCTAGAGAGATGGCTCAGCAGTTAAGGCACTTACTTGCCTGCAAAGCCTAATGACCTGGATTCCATTCCCAGTACCCATGTAAAGCCAGATGCACAAAGTGGTGCATGCATCTGGAGTTCATTTGCAGCTGCTAGAAGCCCTTTCTCTTGCCCCCCCCCCACACTCCTTTCTCCCTGCTTGCAAATAAATTAATTAAAAATTTTTTACAAACAGCTCTTCTGACAAACCGGTTGCATAAGTCGCAAAGCTGAAGGTCAAGGGCTTGCAGCTGTTTACTGGATAACCAAGACCAAAAGGAGAGAAGGGATGGGGAAAGGGCCCCAAGTTCCAGCCCCAGACCTGCCAGGGTCCCTTTCTTGCCCACCAAGCCAACAGTTCATGTCCATGATGATTCTAGAGGTGTGAGGTAAATCCAGACATTGGGCATGAGGGGGACACAAAGAGACCCTGACCCTAGGAAAAGGGCAGACACAGGGCATGACTGAGGGAAGTGTGCAGAGCTGTGCCAAGTGAACTCGGCTCGTGGGAAGGCTGCTCTTATGTCCTGTATCACCCAGTGTGCTAATGAATCTGGATGCAACTTACCCAAAGTGCCTCTGATTCTATACGAAGACTCACTAATTCTGCTGTCGTCAGGCAGTATGCAGAGGGCCACTGAGCCAAATACCCCCACACACAACATAATCCCACAAGAGGGAGAGAGAAGCCTCAGATGACTGTTCTAAACTTCCAGCCCGCCTGCCCTGGGGCCTTGGGAACAGTCCCTCTGAGGCTCATAGAACTAGGCCTGGGCTTCCCCGAGACAGGAAGTCACATGTGAGTAAGGTGGGAAAGAACCAGTTATGCTCCTTCCTGCCTGTGCTGAGCTGTTCCAAGCTGTCAGTAGCCTCCTTTCCCCTCTCTCCCTGTAACATATCTACATGCATGCATGTGTGTGCATCTGTGGGCATGTGTGTGCAGGTGGGTGCTGTTGGATGTGTGCATGTGTAAGCTTGTGTAGGCATATATGGGCACACATGGGTGTGAGGTTCCATGAAGGTGCGCATGTATACATGTGTGCTTTATGCATGTTTGTACAGACGTGTGCAGGTAGGTGGTGTGCATGTGAATAAATAGGTGCATGTATACATGTGTGTAAAATGTGTGCATATTTGTGCATGTAGATGTGCATGTGCATTGTGTGGGGGTGGGTGCTGGTGGGTGGATGTGTGCATGAGTGAACATGTGTGCATGTGTACATTATGTGGGAGGGATCGTGCATGTGACTGCGCCTGTGGGCCTGTGCTTCTCTCTGTGCTGCGTCTCCTTTTCCTATTTCCTGCTCTGGCCCCTCACTAGGCATGTGTCTCTGCCTCTGTTTCTCTCACCCCTTTCACAGCCTCCCCTCTGGCTCCCTTGGTCCTGCCTCATCCTTCTGAGTCCCTTTCGAACTCTACTCTCCACTGCAGCCCTGTCTCAGTTCCTTCACCATGGCCACTCCGAACCTGGGAGGCTGGGACAGGACAAAGTGCCGTGACCTCTGCCCCTCACCCATCTCCACCTGAAAATTGCCCAGCTCTACTGCCAGCAGCTTGGCTGGGCTCTCCCTCCTGGTCCCGGCTGTCAAAGGGCTCTGCACCCCAGACAAGTTACCCCAAAGTGCTGAGCTCAGGCAGTGTGAGCAGCCTGTCTCTGCACGTGGCATGGCCACCCAGCTAGAATCCAAGGGCAGCCCCCTTGGTTGTGTTCACCTTTGGACCCTTGGACTATGGCTGGTAATTTCAGTGAGAGAAGAAACTAAGGACAGCAGTGAGGCTGGGGTGGAGGCCATGGAGGCACAGCTGAGCGGAGATGGAAGATGAAAGTTCCTCACAAAGAGAAGCAGGGGATTCTGGCTGAGGGACCTGCTGGGGCAAGGGCCCTGCGGTGGGAAAGAACTCGGTGTGGCCAGCAATGGAGCACCTAGCAGAGACGGAAGCAGAAGAGGTGGGAGCCGTGGGCAGGAGAGAGCCTGGGGCCCAGCCATCTCCTCCCCACAGAGGCAAGGATACCCAGTGCCATTTCTTGCACTGCAGGCGAGTCTGGAACCCACGCCTGGAGCTCTGGCAAACACCTTCACTCTCATCGAGTCTGTTTCTGCTGCCTGACCCTGCAGGCAGCCCAGAGGCCTCAGTTGCTGTATTCATGAGATGCCACTGAGTCTGGTACCGCAGAATTTAGTGTGGAGGGGACATGAGCCCCTCTGATTCCTCAGGATTCCCCTAAACTCCTCAGGAGCACAAGAAGTAAGGGAGGAGGAAGCAAGAAGGGCAAGTTCACAGGATGGAGGGCATGGCTTCTGGCTGCACACAACCCCCTACCCCCGGACTGAGGGCTCCAGTTCTGGGCTATAGTGTCCATGGAACTAGACCTCCAGCATGGGAGCGAGGAGACAAAGAAGAGAAATGGGGGTAGAATGTAATGGACAAGCAGCTACTAGAACAATGAAGAATGAGGTGGGAGAGGTACAGAGCTGGACAGGGAGTTTGCTGATTACAAAATGTTCCAGAAAGGCCTCTCTGAAAAGAGGACATTTGAGAAGAAGCTCATCTGGCAAGGAAGGGAGCTGGAAAGTTCCCAGACTTCAGAAACAGTAAATGCAAAGGTCCTGGGGCAGCAGCAGCAGCATCTCAGGTTGTTTGTGGGAACAGCAAGGATTATTGTGTGACTGGGGTAGAGAGTTGGTGGAGAGGAGAACAGAACTAGGTGGGGGTCCTAGTGGGCTTCACAGACACTGGAGCATCTGACTGTGGCTCTGGGTGAGACGGAAGGCACTAGACCCTCCAGGGACAAGATGGCCATGATCTGACTTGAATTTAACAGGACCCCTGTGGCTGTTGGCTGGAGAACAGGTCCTGGGGCTGAAGGCAGCAAAGCCCAGTAGAGAGACACCCAGACTCAGCAGGGTCACAGGACACAGTCAGGCTGATTCCCAAGGGTCTGGCACAGATATGACAGAAAGGGACCATCATGTGGTACTCCAAGGCTTAGGGCCTGAGCTCCTGCAGGGTGGGTACACACATCCTTAATGAGGAGGTGGACTGGGTGGGATGACCCCTGAACACCTGATAGGAACCTGGCTGAAGTGGGGAGGGGCAGAAAAGCCCTAATTCCAGATGGTTCTGCGAAGTGTCTTGATTTCCAGACTTTATATTCAGATACTGGAAACACTGTAGGGCCCCAGGGCAGGACTCCAGCCCCTGGCCTACAACTTCCGACACCAGGTCAGAGGAAAGTGCAAGTACCTGATGCACTCTGCCAGCAACCACCGGTTTAACCTGTCCATTCTACCATGAGCCAGAGTGGTCCTCCTGTCCACCTAAGGCCACATAGCAGGTAAATGGTGGAGTAGGGACTGGAACCACAAACCATCCCCAAAGCCTCTGGTCAGGAGGACAGTGCTCAGCGCCCCCCCACACACACACACACACATCACCCAGAAAAAAAAAATGCTCATTTTGCATCAACCAGCTGGTAGCAGAGTCTGAACTTGAACCCGGGGCTCATTACTCTTGGCAGAGTTCCGTCCAGGAGGCTGAGTAAATGGAAGTGGGGAGACAGGGCGGCCCAGCAGGCACAAAGTCAGACTTTGATGTGTTTGCCTGCTAGCTTTGTGACCTTGGATAAGTCACTTAACCTCTCTGGACCTTGGTGTTCCAATGGAAGATGGAGTGGTCATAGCACCTGCTGTGGTGAGTCCAAGCCTATGTGCATCACATGCATGCTCTCAACAGGAAGCCGAATTGGCCACCAGCAGGCTCTGAGCACTGGAAGTCTCCTGGCTGGTAACATCACAAGGGTCTTTAGGGAGGGAGAGGAGACAGTGGGAGGCCGCCGCAGGTGTCCATGGGAGAGGGGCAGTGTGGCTGGCAAGAGGGCTGCTCTGGCCACGTGCTAGCAGCAGGCAGACTGGCCATAGTCCCACAGGCTAGAGCGGCTCTAGAGACATTTCAAACCTGAACTTTCCAAGGATCTCTTAACTGTTGTGGGGCCACTGATTGGGGGGGGCATGTGGGGGGCATGTGGGCTCCCATCTCTACCAAGGGTGGACCACTTTTCTCTCCAGCATCACTCAGCCAGCCTCACATGTCCCTGATGCCACGCACGATGATGTCTGTCTTCTGAGACATGCGTATCCTCGGGCTCACGTGTACAGGGTGAAGGCCCTGCATCTCATCCCCTAGGCTCCACCTCTGCCCCACACCTTCCTCTTCCCTCCCCACCCCATGCCCACCTCCACCCACCCAGCCTGTCTTCGAAACCTCAAACCCAACCCGACAACATATCCAGTTTGCAGGAAGGAGGTTATTTGCAAGGCTGTGCTTTCCCTGTGTGTGCAAGGACATTGTGCCTCTTCCCAGGGAAGGAGAAGAGGTTTCTTTGTACTGGGGCTGGGGACAGTGTGTCTGTTCAAGAAGGGCTACAGTGTGCTCTGTGGGAAAGGAGACTGGTCCATGTCACCACAGGTGCCCTGGGCTGGGAAGTTCCCTCAGAGAGGACGGGAAGATGCTAAGCAGCCAGCATGGATTCCCGGGCGCTTGCCTTCACCCTGGGGGGATTCCCTGAAGGGAGGGATGGGCCAGCCCTCCCTGTTAAGGCACGAGGGTGAACTGGAGGATTTGCTCGGGCCTTGTCGGGGAGTTTTCCCCTCTTGGAGTAAAAATAATAGAATGTCACAGAACCCAGAAGACAGGTTGTCATGGCAACAAAAGTTTGAGGCCAGGTACTTTCTGACACCCTTTCAGGTCCAGGGGTGAAGGCAGGCTTTGGGGACTGGATAAATCAGCCAAGGAGACCACCCAAATAGATTTCTCACCAGTAAGAACAAGCTAGTAACTATTTTCCAAGCTTTGGGAAGGAAAATCATGATTTTCTGGAAAGGGAAATTGAGTTCATCCACCCAGTAAATCACCCAGCCACATTTTGACTAACAAAAGGTGGGGGAGAAGGGGTGAAGATCTCATGCTCAACCCCCACCCCCACCCACCCCACCCTCCCACCCACCCCCCACCAGAGTCCTTTAATAGGATCCCCAATTACGTCATCCTTCCCCATTGCTTCATTGATTGTTTTCTGGCTCTGACAAGACAGTTCAGGCTCCTTCAGCCTCAATTTCCTCATCTGGAGAATGGGCCTCCTACCAGTGGCTGTCTGGAGCAGAGGTCAGGATTTAACAAGATTCCACAGGCGACAACTTTAATGAAGCTTAGCTTGTATAAAAGGCTCCAAATACGCACTAGCTAACGTTGTTTGTAAATATTTTTCCATTAATAATTTTTAAAACAGAGAACTGGGGTTTAGACAACAAACACGAAGCAATGAATGATCTTCAATCAATCAATCCCTCAAGGAGCCCGAGACCCAGGACAGCCATCAGATCATCAAGGTACTTCTCTAGCCAGCATGAGCCCAGACACTCCCCTGAGACCAGGTCTGAGAGAGTCAGCTGCCAGGGGCAAAGCACAGTGTGGTATTTGCAGTGTGCCAAGTCCCCAGGGCAGGGTAACCCAAGCCTCAGGGGCAACTGTTTGAACTCAGAGAAGGCACAACAGCCATCCCTCGCCTCTTTCGGGTTAAATCCCTGAATCACAAAGGATGTAGGGAGTTTTAGCCAAGAGGTGAATTTTTTTTTTGGGTGTGTGTGTGTGTGTGTGTGTGTGTGTGTGTGTGTGTGTGTGTGTGTTTAACTGCATGCCACAGTGTAAATTCAAGTCCTAAGTCTACCCCAGAAGTGAGAGTCAGGATGAGACCCTGTTCAAATACCTTGATACCCCAGAAGTGAGAGAGTCAGGGTGAGACTCTGCTCAGATACCTTGTGCCTTTCACAAAGGCTAGTATGATCACAGACAACTTTAGTCAGCCCCTCAGAAGTAAGGCAGAGCACGCAGCACCCAGGACCTTCCAGTCACCCAGAGCCCCACCCACGTCAACATGGTGCAAATACTAACTGAAGAGCTACTATAGGCCCTAGTAGAATGGCAGAATGGGGGAGGGAGGGCCCAATAGGCTAGTGACCACAGGCCCAGGACATTTCAGGCTCTACTGAGAAGGATACAGACGTGGAGCCCTGGTCGCCAAAAGGGAGCGTGTGAACATGGTTCTGTCAGGCCAGGGGCTTATTGGGAACAAGCTTTGCACACTTGAATACACAATGCTGTGTCCCTAGAAATTTTCTTGAAGACTTGTAGACACACCTTCTGAGGGCCAGCACCTCCCACCATATGGCACAGTCCTGAGCTCGTTCTGGGTATTGGGGCTTCTGAAAAGCCGGTCCCCTCCCCTTTCTGGGTCCCCTGGCTAGTTTCCAGAGCTGTCCCCGTTTTCCCGCCAGTCTCCTTTGGCATTCTCTCCCCACCTAGGGATCCCTGGCTGCGTACATAGGGGCGCCTACTGGGCTCTCCCCACTCCCAGCTTCGGAAGACCTGTCCCGGGGTTCGGAGCGCTTGGAGACGGGAGTAGGATCCCGGGGCTCCCTCCCGGCTCTGTGGATCTGCGGTGGAAAGGGGCGCCCACAGCAAAGGTCCCCGCACCCCACCACCGACCTCCAGGGGCACGAAGGGGCTGGCGGGGTCGCTACCGCCCCCCGAGCGGAGCCCGAGGGAAGGGGGCGCAGGCGGGTGGGCGCGGGGGCGGGGGCCCGGCCGCCCGCCGGCGCGTCATCCCGTCCCCGGACCGTGCGAGCGCGCGTCCCCGCCGAGCCTTCCTCCCCGGCCGGCCGCGCACTCACCGGGCCCGCCGAGCTCCTCCTCGCAGGAGTACCAGATGCCGGTGTGGAAACGCCGGAGGAGGAAGCGGTCGTCGCCGGTCTCCCAGCTGTAGAGCGCGCCGCCCGGGGGGCTCCCGGCGCCGGCGGCGGCCGCGGGGGCGGCGGTGCCGTTGGCCGTGGCGTTGGCGGCCGAGTTGGGGCAGTTGTGGCTCCCGCCCTGGCCGCAGCCCGGCTTGGGCACCCGCTGCGTGCCCTGGCACCAGTGCGTGGTGAGGAAGGCGGTGGTGGCGAAGAGCAGCGCCAGCAGGTTCAAGGCCACGGCCAGGAGCGCTCGGCCGCGGCGGCTCGTCTTCATGCCGCCCGCCCGCCCGCCCGCCCCGGAGCTCCGCGCGCGAAGTTGGCAGCCGGCGCCCCGCGTCAGCGGCCACTGCCCGGCGCGCCCCGGGGCTCGGGCGCCTGAGAGCGGCGGCGGCGGCGGCGGGGGGCGCGGCGCGGGCCCATGGCCCCCGGGGCCGGGGACGCGGGGGGCGCCGGGCGGCCACGGAGCGCAGCGGACCCGAGCCGGCGCGCGCGGAGCCCCGAGCGCGAGTGCACCTCGGCGAGGAGCCGCCGGCGTCCGGCGGCGGCCACGGCGCAGAGACGCGCGCCCCTCCGCGGGGAGACACCTGCAGGCGGCCGGCGACACTGTTCCCGCGCACGCCGGCACGCGGAGAGGGGGCGCCCCACGCCGGGCGCGGGAGGGGCGCCGGGAGAGCTGGAAAGGCCTTGAAAGTAGAGAGGGAGTGGCAACGGGGAGAATCCTAGGCAGGGCGCCCCCGAAAACAGTCCGGCCTGTCTGGGAAGCGACACCAACAGGGAGGGGACACACCTCACCCCAGACCCAGAAAGGCCAGGCCAGTGAGGGACTGGGCAGAGCCCCCACCCCCGTGTCCTCACGGAACAGGGACCCGCTGGGCCTTCCCCCTCCCCAAAGGAGTCTCAAGCCAGACCCCCAGAAAGGAGTTTTGTCCCATAGGCTGTAGCCAGCTGCAGGACCCACCCAGAGGGAGCCTGGCAGCCCACCTGGAGTTCAGGATGGGCTAGGAATGCAGAGTCACAGCGTTTGAAAGGCTTGTCTAGCTCCAGGTCACTTGGGAACAGCCCCTCTCCGCGGCTCCCTGGCACCACAGGGAAAAGCTGTCTAGACAGGGCACCAAGTGTCACCTAGAACAACAGGGCTCCCCACGAAGGCTGTCCACACCTGATCCTGTCCAGCATGACCCAAGGAAGTAGATTACGGGAAGCCAAGTTGTAATCAATAGTCAGGGGTGCCCTGCAGGCTCTACCAACTTAGAATGTTCTAGTTGGCTGGAGCAGGGTGGTCAAATTTACTGACTTTGATGTGTGGCTAATCTGGGCCTGGACCAGCTGTATGACTTTGAACAAGTCACTTACTCTCTCTGAACCTCAATTTCCATATTTACAAAAGGGAGGGATGACACCTCATAGGCTTGCTATACTGGGCTACTGTCATGAAATGGTATCAGGAAAATGCATTTGGCACACAGTGGGCCCTCCATAAACATGAGTCATGTTAGTAACACCTGCGCCAAGTAGTTGACAAAACTCAGACAAACCTTTTTAAAGAATCTCTAGTGCAAACTAGAATTGCCTACCAGTGTCCATCCCCATCTCTGCTCCGAGATGACCACGTTCCCTTCACTCCTTTACTACTGCGCAGGGCAGGGTGCCTGGATGCCCAGGTTGTGCAACCATTAATTGCATGTTGATTGCAAGAGCTAATTTGAATTCTGCCCAAGCTAAGAAAGGCTCTAGCCACCCCCAGTTTGCCGAGTGGCAGGCTTTGCAGAATTCAAGGTTAACGGATTACGAATTGCCTTACTCCTGTGGGTGAGCCCTGCTCACCGCCAGCTGCTGCCACTCCGCCTGGGGGTAGGAGAGACTAAAGCATTGTGGGCAATGTCCCCGTCAGTGACTGGCTGTGATGGTATGTGTGGGGTATTGCTAACACAGAAGGTATATCATGGCCAAACAGCCTGGGGATCCCAGGAGCTCCCGACCAAGATGCAGTATCTGTCATCTAAGCCTGTGCGTGTTCAAAACCAGCCCTGAGATGGGGGGGGGGGGGCACTGCTTTCGCCTTGAGACTGCGGTTGGTGTTCATGTGCAGGGCAGGCTGGGAATCCTGTCTAGAGGCTCAAAGTCAAGAAAGCTCAGAGGAAGTGCTCTCAAGAGCCACTCTCTTAAGTGACACCCAGGGGAAGCACAGATGAACGTGACATTCTGTCTAAGGCACCCAACCTCTCACCATGCTCAGCACTGGAGAGAACACGAGCCACAGCATTAATGAGAACAGTGAAGACTGAACAGTGAAGGGGTGGGGTGGACACCGACATGACTTAGAGGAAGGGCTCAGGGGAGGGGACCTTGGAGAAAGCACCACGAGGCTGTCTACCACGGGTGTGCCAGGCAAGAGAACCAGGAATGCAGAAGCTGAGAGGCAGGAGCCTACATGGCCTTTGGAGGAAAAAGAGAGACAGTCTGAGCAAGGGACAGAGCAAAGGAAAAAAGAAGTCAGGTGACAGGGGATAGGGACAGATCAGAGAGGTCTGTGGAGGCCGTGACAAGGACTCCAGCATTCACATGGGAGCCTGCAGAGGGTCTGGGCAAGGAGAAGCCCAGTGGCACTCAAAGTAAGAGCGATCACTACTCCAGCTGCAGTGTGAACAAGGGTGGGAGCTGAGGCAGCTGATAGGAGGCAGGTGAGTGACCAGGTTCAACCCAGGGTGGGCAATGGCCATGGAGACTCTGTATTTGGCTGTTTTTTTTTTTTAATTTTTATTTTAGCAGTGCTGGGGGTAACAACCTAGGGCCATGCCTGCTAGGCAAGTGTTCTAGCACTAAGTTGTACTCCTAGGTTGTACTTCTAGGTTATTTTTCACAATAGATGCATTGTTCAAGGTTGGATGGAGCACGGGATGTAAGGAATTCAGCAAGGGCTCCCGCTGCAAGGTCGGGGTACTGTTAGCTGGGTAGATGCACTCAATGGCATGAGGGCAGATTTCAAATTAGGAAAGCCTTGCCGTCTCACACTGAGAAGCCTTCACTCCTGCTGCCACAGCAGTCGGCTGGCCCTCCTCTGAGCCCCAATGCCAGTGAATTGCTCTGAATGTTGATGTTTGTCCTCCACTGGCCTGGGTCCTTCCAGGTCCACCATATTGGCAGCCTGCAGGCCAAATCTAGCCCTGAAGCACTCAGCTCCATTCCTGAGCAGTCAACATTCAAGACCCATAAAATTTCACATAAAAATCTAGACAATTTCTCTCACAAAGTCAAATTACTTACCTACCATCATCAGGCCTGCCTTTGTGCCAGTATCCCTGTCCAAAGGTGAGCAACCATGATCCCTCACCCGCCTAGCACTGGGGACACCGAGAGGCCATGGTGAGAACCAGAAACCAAGGCCCAGCCATCCTGACAACCAGCTCATGATGCTGAAAGTCAGGGTGATGGTGACCCTTGGAAAGTGGAAGGAGAGGCTGGTCACCCCGGGATGCTCTCAGTTTCTGAAAACCCATGAGCTATACACATGGGAATTATGCATTTGTTTTACATAAAGCAAAATTTACCAGAAAAATAAAGTTATCATTAATAGTGAAAGCTGTGCTTTTCAAGAACTGCGAACAAGCTCTAAAGGGGCATGTCCCCTATGGACTCCTCTTTCCGCTCTTCCATGCAGTCACTGCTAGAGACCGTTACAGCTTCTGAGCCTCTTTAATCACTTCCTGTTTCCGAAACCTTCAAAACAGAGCTTGAGAAAGCAGAGAAAACAGAGCAGCGAGCCTCCAGGTCCTGCTAATTATAGCAAGAGATTAGGCAGTTTCCAATTATCGGGGAGGTTTTTAAAACAAAGTCCCAAGGTGTCTAAGCCGAATGCCCATTTCACTCCCCTGGCGAAGATGCTGCCAGGCTGGCCATTTGATTGCTGCTCCAGGGGAGGGAAGGAGGGACCAGAGCAAAATGTAATCAAAGCCCTCCCTGCCAGGGGGCAGAGTCTCCTGGGGAGGCAGGATCTCTGGAACTCCCTCCCTAGCCTGTTCCATTGTGGGGGTTTTTTTTGGGGGGGGTTTGGTTTTGGTTTTTTTGAGGTGGGGTCTTGCTCTAGCCTAAGCTGACCTGGAATTCACCATGTAGTCTCAGGGTGGCCTCGAACTCATGGTGATCCTCTTAACGTCTGCCTATGGATTGCTGGGATCAAAGACGTGTTCTGGTGTTTGTGGTGCCAGGGATCAAATCTAAGCCCACGAGTGCCAGGCAAGTGCTCCAGACCAGCACAGATTGCTTCCTCTTCTGGCTGTCACCTCCTGCCCTGTGTCAGGTCATCCACAAACAAGAAAGCACAGAGACCAGGGCTGGTGACCATGCCTGTGATCAGAGCACTCGGGAGGCTGAGGCAGGAGGCTCACAAGTTCCACGCTAACCTAGACAGCATAGTGAGACCCTGTCTCAAGGAAAAGAGAAAAACAGACACAACAGAAAGGCATCTTTCCCAGGGCAACACTAGTGAGGAGGGACAGCAAGTGTCCCTGAGAGTGGGCAAAAACTTTGAAGTTCAATTACAGCTCTACCACATCTGGGCTGCACATCTGAACCCCCTGGTTTTCTTATTCATAAATAGGTGTGTGGAAGAGGGAACTGGTGTGTGCTGTGTTCCTCCCATCTGTCATCATTCTCGGCCTCGAGGGGCTCATTGTGTCTGTTTTACAGATGAGAAAATTAGGCTACTGTGAAAGCGTCAGTTAGCTGTCCTCAGTCAAAGTGTGAGGCTCATGCAGGCATGTGGCTGGAGTACTGGCAGTTGGGGGGGGTGCTTCTATCTCAGGATCTTTAAGACAGGCCTGGGGGAACTGAGGAGATGGCTAAGCCATTCAAGGCACTTGCTTGCAAAGTCTGCTGGCCCAGGATTCAATTCCCCAGTACCCACATAAAGCCAGATGCACAAAGTAACGCTTGAATCTGGAATTGGTTTGCATTGGCAAGAAACCCTAGTATGCCCCTTCTCTCTCTCTCTCTCTCTCTCTCTCTCTCTCTCTCTCTCTCTCTCTCTCTCTCTCTCTCTCTCTCTCATAAAAATAGTTATATAAAAAGAGGCTCAGGGTCTAGTTGGGACCCAGAGATAGCTTTGGAATAGGAGCATGGCATGCACCCAGGGATGTGTTTCTGGGGCTCAGAGCTGGTAGAGTGAGTGGGGGTGGGGGTGGTAAGATGTCTTGGAAATGTGATAAAAGGCTCACATCATGGTCCAAGCGACAACCTGAGGAACCAACCTCAGAACTCAGCTTCATTTTCTGAACCCAACCACACATGCAGTCCAGGACAGCTGTCCTCAAGTGTGTTCAGCAACCAGCCGCACGGCAGCCAGCTCGCTGCTCTTGCCTCACAATTCGGCAGGAAGAGAAGAGTCAGGGTCAGGGTCTGGGATGAACACTGCTTTGGCACCAACTGCACGACAGGCACAATGGAATATAACTAAAATCTTAAAGGACTCACCACAAAGGACCAGAACTCCCAGACCTCACTGGGGAAACTGAGGCTCAGGAAGGAGGAGAGCAAAGGTCAGTATTCAGGCCCACCCTGGGTCTTAGTCCATCTCTGATGTCTCAGAGGTCACTGATTGGCTCTGTGTTCCCATGCTGAGTAGGATTTGTTTTCAGTCCTTAGTTGGCTTGCTTTACCCTAGTTCTGAGAAATCCCAGGTCTGCTGGAGAGAAAAGCCAGTTTAAAGGTGTCTAGGGAACAGCCCCTTCCTTCCTGGGCTGGTTTCCAGTGATTTTCAACTGTCGTTTGCTTCTGCTGCCCCCTAAGGGCCAAAAGTGGAGCCGCCACCTTGTTAATCTGGACCAAGCAAAGTCCCTTCAGCACCCACCTATCCCACCAGGAAGCTAAAAACTGCCAAGGAAGGAGAGAGACATGGAGTCAACCAAGCGAGGAAAGGCAGAGGTCTTCAGCAGCGTAGCAGTGGCTACATATTACATCATCATGCACAGGCATAAACAACCTACAAAGCATATGCAAAACCCATTTGTGAAGGAGAGAATAAAACTCAAGCACTGCATCTAAATGTTTTATTTTTACTGACAATAAAATTTTGACTTCTTCATAAGCATTCTTAATTTATTTTACTTAGAGCAATGCAATTGGGTATGTTTTCGTTGTTGTTGTTAGGGTTTCACCTTAGCCCAGGCTGACCTGGAATTTACTATGTAGTCTTGGGCTGGCCTCAAACTCACATCAATCCTCCTACCTCTGCCTCCAGAGTGCTGGAATTAAAGGCGTGTACCACCATGCCCAGCAATTTTTTGATGTTTTTTATTTTTTGAAAACTATGGTTAATATCTCATTCTGTGGTGATTCATAAAGTAGCTTCCAAACTGGCTCTGAGCAGCCATTAGAACAGAAGGCAGCACTCCACAAGGAGTCCAAATAGAGTTGGTGACCGTAGCTATGCTTTCTGGAATCTGTACACATTCTTTTGCTCTGTGTGTGTGTGTGTGTGTGTGTGCACGTGCAAGAAGTGTGGTGTACGTACAGTACATGCACATGCGTATACTGATGCCCATGTCTTGTGGGTCCCCATGAGAAGGCCAGAGGAGAACATTGGGTGGCTTCCTCTATCACTCTATGGCTTCCTGAGACAGAGCCTCTCACTGGTCCTGGAGCTGCTGTTTTCAGTCAGACTGGCTTCTAGCAAGCCCCTGGGGTTCTCCTGTGTCTGCCCCTCATGGGACTAGGAGCATAGGCATGCAAGGCCATGCTCAGCTTTATTGTAAAAAATACATTTTATTCATTTATTTGCAAGGAGAGTGACAGAAGAGAGAGAGAGAGAGAGTGAGAGAGAGAGAGGAGACTGGGCACACCAGAGCTTCTAGCCACTGCAAAGGAGCTCCATATGCATGCGCCATTTAGTGCATCTGGCTTTACAAGGGCACTGGGGAATCAAATTCAGGTCATTAGGTTTGGCAGGCAAGCACCTTAACCACTGAGCCATCTCTCCAGCCCCATGCTCAGCCTTTTATGTGGGTGCTGGGGATTGAACTCAGGGTCTCTGGCCTTCTGTAATGGCAAGCACTCTTACACTGAGCCATTTCCCCAGCCCCGCTCACCAGGCAGGAATCCATCAGGTAGAATGTGGCTGGCACACACCCATCTTCCCCAACACCCACCGTGACAGCTAGAAAGCATATTTGATATGTGTGTGCCTTTAACAAACGGATTTAAAATTCCCTTATAGTTTTTCTTTGGAAAATTTTGAAATTGTTCAGAATTTTCTGTTTTCTGGTTCTTAAAACATACAAACTTAGAGAAGTACTTTCATTGCTTGGGGGGGGGGACAGAAACTCGTAATAACGGCAACATTTCCAAACACCTGCTTTCAATGTTCTTTCTAAAAACACATGTTTCCCTGAAAAAGTGGCTTCCTTCATGCTGTAGTTTGGAACTTAAATGGTACCTGAAGTCCCATGTGTCGAAGGCTTGTTGGCCAGCCAATGGTGTTATTAAGGGGTGGAACCTTTAAGAGGTGGAGCTGCAGGACCCCACTTCCTAGCTGTAAGGTGGACTTGTGCTCCACAGCACACTCCTGCCTGTGTAATGCTCTGTCTCCCCACAGGAAACGGAAAATCCATCATGGACTAAAGGCCTCTGAAACTGTAAGCCAGAACAAACCTTTTCTCCTTACAAGTAGCTTATCTTATTTGTTATAGTATCTGAAAACTGACTAACACGATTCCATTCTTTGTTTAAAAGTCACCTTCTTGGGCTGGAAAAATGGCTCAGCGATTCAGGCACTTGCCCCACAAAGCCTGCCAGCCCAGGTTCAATTCCCCAGTACTCACGTAAAGCCAGATACACAAAGTGGCGCATGCATCTGGAATTCATTTGCAGCAGCTAAAGGTCCTGGCAACCCATATTCATTCTCTCTCTCTCTCTCTCTCTCAAATAAATAGACTTTTAAAAGTTACTTTTCTCTTGAAGGAGCATGTCAGGTGTTTTATTCTGGGGTGGGGGGGACAAAGAACCGACAGCCACAGGTCGCCCTAGAAGTGGTAACAAGTGTGGATACTTGTCTTTTTCATTCGAGGACAACAGGAGGTTCCTCTCCAGGCTCAGTGGCATCTCTGAGTCACTCCCCATCTTGTTACAGACCTGGGCTTGTTTGGCTCTTTGAGACAAGGTCTTACTCCGTAGCCCAAGCTAGCCTCCGATTTGCATCTCTCTTTTTGCCTCATCCTCCTGAGTAAAGGGATTGCCCCTATGAGTCACCACACGCAGCTGAGGTCTTTATTTTTTTTAGCAGTGATGGTTTAAATAATAGAACCGGAGCACAGCTCAGCGGTAGAGCATGTGCTGTGCGTGCGTGAGGCCTGTGGGTGCCTCTGAGAGGAGTTGAGGCAGAGGCTTGGTGGTCCTCATTGTCTAGTCATGAGATGCTTTTCAGTTCTGCGTGTTTCGAGAGCAAAGATGGTTATTTCCTCAGGCTATTCTTGTCACTGATTAGTTTGCCCATGTGGTTACATATTACACAATGGACAGACCGGAGGGGGTGGCCGTCTTGCTGATTGCCAGACTCACAGTAATGAAAGAAAACAGCCTTACTGCTCAGCGTGCACAGAAGAGGGGGGGACGGCGCCCCCTCCTGGGCAGAGGATGTTAGCGGAGAAAAATCAGGACTGGAAGTGAGCTCACAGTACACGTGGGGCCCCAGATTTGACCCTTAGCACCACAAAGAAGGGGAAAAAACCACCAAAACCAACCACCCGAGCAGCTCCCAGAAGGTAAGCTGACTTGGGAAGGGGCTGGGTGGGGTTTGCAGGGGCGGGGGCAGGGCACCTGGGCTGAAATCGGAAGGTTTGTTCTAAGTCTTTGGGTTCAGGAATGAATATCTTGGTTCTGACTAGATTCCATCTCATCCTACATAATCAGAGTCAGTGGGTGGGACAACTGGGTGATGTCACTCAGTGAGGCCTCTTCTGTCTACCTGGGGTGTGGGGGGCCTGGGTCCTGGGAGCAAGAGGAAGCCTGTCCCACTGGTTTTGGCTGTTTAGTGAACACTGTGGCTCTGCTGTTTCTCCTGGCCCCGCAGCTCCCCAGGAGGACAATGTCTTCTTTCTGCTGCTATAATGGAAAACCTGCCATGGAGTCATTTATGAAGAAGAGTCCCGGGTGCTAGGAAGAGCATGCACAGGAGGCTGCATTTGCCCAGGGCCTGGCGGATGGCATCACACAACAGGTGTGCAAGGGGGACCGCAGGAGAAAGTGAGCCCGACTCCCTCCAGCTAACAAGAAACGCACTTGTGAAGGATCCAAACACCTCCCACCACCCCACATTCCAGCACCATAAACTCTGTTGGAGAAACTATATTCAAACCACAGCAGGTGACATCCTTGAGGAGAATGGCCATGGTGATGATGTCACTGTCCTCAACTCTGAGCCCTCCCTCTGTTGATGCTACCCCCTTGCCTGGAACTTTCCTCCCATTCCACCACAAGCAGATCCACTTCCTTGACTAGACTTCGGTCTTGGGCGTGTGAAATGCTTAGCCAGTCATATGAAGTAGAAATGCTGAGGGGCGATCCCCAGGCCACACCCAGGTGGACCTTGTGTGTTCCAGTTGGCACTCTGGCCATCCCCAGGAAAGAGCACATCAGTGTCTGCTGACTCCAGGAAGAGCATGCATTACCTTGATTACCTTGGGCCCGTTCAAGCCCAGCCGTGACCACCAGCTCTCTAATGAGACCATGGGTTTAGCAGAACACATGAGTGTTGCTCCAGGGGGCTTGGGGCCATTTCTTATGGACATTCTGGAAGCAAATGCTGACTGACCCAATGTTCGGCGCCTGAGCCTTGTCCCTACTGGCCTGTGCATGGAATGTCCTCAAGGAGAAGAGGACAAGCAGGGAGTTATTGGAGGTAGACCTAGACCCTGGGTCACCAAAAGCAGGTGCTAGGAAGGTAGGAAGAGGTGAGCTGGCGTTCCCTCCCCAGCAGAACACCAGTGCTTCTGTGTTTACCTGCATTCTCATGCTAGAACAATGCCTGAAGTGGGGTTTTGGAAAAGAAAGGAGGTTTATTTTGGCTCACAGCTCTGGCAGTGCCAGCATCTGGCCAACTTCTGGTGAGGGCCATGTAATGTGTGGACAAGCAGAGGGGCAAGCCGATGAGTGTGGAAGAGAAGTGTGTGTGCAAGAGCTATGAGTAGGGGCCGTGCTGCTTTAGAACCACCCACTCACCACCGGAGAGAACTGATCCACTCTCCCAGAATGCACCCCATCACGAGAAAACCAGCCCAGTCCCTGGAGAGAGACATTAACCCACCTGTGAGTGCACCTCCCAACACCTCCAGAGGTCAACAGGGTTCATTCAAACCACAGCAGCATCTTTGAAAACAAAGTGCTCAGGATCAAGGGAACTGGGGTACTGAGAGTTCCAAGTGTTGCTGGGGTTCAGGAAAGAGCCCTTGAATCTCACATCCTGTGTTCATGTTTGTATTTAACCAAAAAATTGGGCAAACCAACTGAGAAGGATAATTATTAAATTATTATATTTATTGAGGGAAACATAAAACCAAGGGAAGGAAAATGGATAACCCCCTCCCTTGTGGTCTGAGAGCACAAGTGGTAGGCTTGGAAGAAATGTGAAAAAAAAAATTAGAGAGGAAAGAAGAGAAAGTGAAGAGAGCTCCTGCCATGTGGAGGGCAGAGGGGGTAGAAAGAAGTCAGGGGAGATTTACCAGGACCTGGAAGTTCAGCAGAGATGATCCTGCAGCCAAGAGAGAGCTTGTCCTCTGGTAAGGCTCTATTTATAACCTTACTGTAGTGGGCTTCACCTTCAGGTTCAGGTGAGCCAGAGAGATAGCTGACTGGTTTGGATTAGAGGCTGGCTCAGGAAGAGACCAACCATGATGCCAAATTCTGGGGTCTGAGCTTAACCAACCACATGTCAGGATTAGATTTAAATTCTAGGAGAGGGAACCTCCCTCCCAAAGCTCTGGTTGTTCATGGAAAAACAGGTCGAGGGAACTTCCTCAGGCAAGAGAGAAGTCAGATCATTCTTTGATCTCTAGCAAAGTGGGCAGGCTCAAAGACATTCCTGCCTTCACTTTCAGGGGCCCAGTCACCCTAACTACCTCATAAGGACCACCATATGTCCCAGCTACATTAACAAAATACTCCCCTTGCAGCGCTGCAGGGAAGGGTGGGAGGGTCTCACAAGGATATGTGACAGCTTGAACTGCTCACCTTAGCATGGCTTAGAGCAGATTGTCGGAGTTTGAATCCTGGTTCTGCTCCCAATACCTGTGTGACCTTGGCCATTTAGCCTCTCTGCCTCAGTTTCTTCATCTGTACTGTGAAGGTAAAAATAGTTTTTCTGGGCTGGCGAGATGACTTAGGGGTTAAGGTGTTTGCCTGTAAAGCAGAAGGACCGGAGTTCAATTTCCCAGTACCTAACACAAAGCCAGATGCACAAGGTGGCCCATGTGCCTGGAGTTTGTTTGCAGTGGCTGGAAACCCTGGTGCACCCACTCCCAATCTCTCCTTCTCCCTGCCTCTTTCTCTTTCTCACACATAATCTCTCAAGTTCAGTAAATAAATATTTTTTTTAAAAAATAGTTTTTCCATCATAGGGTTGTTGTGACAATTGCATGAGGATTATATGAACTGCTTCTAATGTATAGGACATTGTGGTGATTGCTGCTTGAGTGTTTGTGGGTATCTATCTTCAGTTCTCCTCCACATAAGCCCTCATCTTTAGAAAGGTAGAGACCTGGGTCTGAGAAGGTAGGTACCTGTCAGCTCCCTCCAGATGATTCATGAAGGCACACTGCATTGTGGGTGACTCTGAAAACAGCCCTCATGGGGTAGTTAAGGCAGACATGGACAGCACACAGGACTTTGCTCATGGCTTCCTCTGCCCACACCACCCATTCATGGACACCCAAGCCAGTCTGGGTGGGTAAAACCCTGAAGACCACCTTGGTGTCTGAGTTGGAGTGAAAGTTCTGAGCAAATGTAATCTCCAAACTTGGGGCAGGCGGGGCTGGGAGTTCATTTCCCCCAAGCTAAATTGAGTCATGAAAGTTTTATTAAGGGACAGAGCTGGTCAATGCCAAGAAAACAAGGCAATCCTGGCAGACTCATTAAAAGCAGATCTTTTAGCCCAGCCAAATCACCTGTGCTAATGACATTGGAGAGAGGCAAAGGGACAGGAATTCTCAGAGGGAACTGTCCTGTCCACCAAGCTCCCAGGGCCCAGAGGACCAGGGAGTCTCAGCCATACCTGTCTCCTAAGGCCTTTCCACAGCACGCAACCACCTTGGTAAACGTGAGCAACAGCACTTCGGTCAGACATGGATGTGTGCCGGCCAGCTCACTATCAGTCAGGAATAGGGTCCCACATGGCTGCGTCTCTCCAGGAGCCTGAATACCATCATCCTGTCTCTGATCACAAGAACCACAGTCCTCTTTGCTAATGGCCCTGCCAGGACTGCCAGATGGCATGGTGGGCTGGGCAAGAGGAGACAGGAGTACTTCCAGTAGTCTCTACCCTACCTGTTGCCCTGCTGATCTCTAGCAAAGTGGGCCTTCACTTTCAGGGACCCAGTCACCCTAACTGCCTCACAAGGACCACTGTATGGCCCAGCTACATTAGCAAAACATGCCTCCCGGTGGCTGAATCCACACACTTGGAGTTTAGCTCTGCTGCATCCACTCAGCCTTTGTGCTCCCAAGATGCACGCCCCCCAGCTCCTTACCCCAGGAGCCCCTTCACTGAACATCCAATTTCCCATCAGAATGAAGATTCCTGTGCCTCCTCCATCACACGGCACTGACAAGGTCTGAAGACCTGGGACCAGCCATCCCCAGCTGACACCTGAGTGGTGGCTCAGCCCAAAAGCCTAGAACCTGCCTCTGAGCCACGATCACAGGAAAGATGCCTGCAGTTTTACAGGCCCAGCATTTGAGCCTGTTTTCATTCCTGCCTCTGGGCTCCTGGACTAGAGCATCCTGGGGCCGCCTCTCCTGTTTCTTCAACCCTTCAACAAACACTCGTGTGACAGCTGCCACCGAAGGCGGCCCGAGCCCACCCACACCTGCTGTATTCCACCCACAAGCTAAGAATGGCTTTTACATTTTTAAAGGGTTGAGAAATGTCAAAATAAGAATCCCAATTTGTGTCTAATGGGAATTTTATGAAATTCAAATGTTAATGTCCATAAATAAAGTTGCCACTTGTTACCTGTCATCTGTGGCTGTGTTCACACTCCGATGGCTGAGTCACTGGTTGTTTGACAGAGCTATAGAGCCTGCAAAGCCCTGAATCTTTTCTGTCCAGCTCTTTCCGGAGGACGATTGTCTCTAGCTCAACTTCATTCCAGCCTCTGTTCCTGGTATTGGTGATAAAATGGAGTCTTGGTTGCCTAGAACTGCCGAGGCAAACCAGGAAGAAGCCAAAAACCAAGGATCCCAGTCCCTCTGGAGGGGCTAGGCAAGACCCCATGTGCTGCTCTGGACGTCTTGAAGGACGCTTGTCCCAGAATGATCCAGGATGGCCTCCCTACAGATTCCTTTTCCCCAACACCATCAAATCACAGGTTCTGTGAAGAAGACATATCTTTAGGGAGGGGCACTACCGCTCAACACATCACATTTGCTTTCTAGAAAAGTACTTTTTGTTTGTTTTTTGGTGTTTATTTATTCTTGTCTGGCCCCTACTAGCTAGCTCAGGATGGCCAGGACTCATAGGTGGGCACCATCAACTACACCGAGCGCTTCCATCCCTTTATTTTTGCCTGTGTAACGTATGTGCATACACGTGTATGTGCCAATGTGCCAACGTGGGGCTCCATCACACACTTGCAGTGGAAGAGTGAGAACATGGGCATGCAGCAAGGCAAACCAGGAGCTCGAGGAGAGTTACAAGGACAGCCAAGTGGTTATCCTCTGGACGCCACTGGCTAAGGAGCTGCTGTGTGCCCCTTGTCTCCATGCAACAAGAAATATTGGTTTCTGCTAGGGACCTTGAATAACCTGCAGCCGCCTTCGGAGAATGACCTAATCTCCCTGGGGCCACTTCTGGAGACTGCAGTTTACTGATCTCCCCAGTGGATGGCTCTCCTGTGAGGTGTGATCTTGGTGGGCAGGGCGGGGGTGGGGCTCTCAGGCTGGCCAGTATTGGCAGATCTAGACTGTTCTGGGCAGAGTGGCTCAGCTTTTCTCTGTGTGTCCTTCACCCTGCTCCAGGGAGCTGAGAGATCTTCAGGTGTGGGTTCTCATAATGGCGGAGGCACATGAGATGACACCCTTACTTTATCCACCAGTCAAAGCCAAGTTCAAGGAGGGAAATGCCTGTGGTGGGAGGAGCTGAAAATAACAGCATTGGGAGAGAGATGACTTGGGACATGTCTACTGCAAGGGGCTGGACTCTAGGAATTTGAGGGGTGACATTCTGCAGAGACCTGGGTCCATTCTTAACCTCCACTTGGAGGGTTGCGGTGGTGGAGCTTGGGGAGAATGAGAGACCACATTTCTCTGTGGCCTTTGTGAGAGGTCTGGATGCCATCTGACTTTAGGATGTGAATACTTCAGTGTTCACAGACTGAAAGGACGTTCAGACCCTGACTCAGAAAACATAGAAGGATTGAACCATGGTGGAGACAGAGCTGAGAAAGGCAGTGTCATTGGAGCCAGGACAAAGCTGCCGGGGCACCAGGAAGACCATGCAGACAGCTCACGCAGGGATGGGTGTGCAGTTGTGACACTGTGTTGTTAAATAATCTGTACATGTTGAGAACAGGTTTTATTTTTCTGAATATTTTTGACTCAAGGTGGTTGAATCCAGGAATGTGGAATCCATGATATGGAGGACAGACTGTACTACTATACTATTACATCGTTATCCTTGTGTTAAAGACCAGGCAACTGAGAGTTCATGATAGAATGGAAGCCAGGGCCTTGTGCATGTTGGACAAGCACTCTACCACTAACCTACACCTGTAGTACTTTTATATCTCAAAAATATTAATGAGAATATGGTTTGCTAAACTGTGATTGGGGATAATGGTTCATACTTTTCAAGTACCTGTGTTCTTTATCCTTGTGAGCCATCAGGGGGCACCCACAAGAACACACTCCCAGGTAGATAACCAGGTTAATTTCTCTTTCATTTTACTTTGAATTTTGTAGGTCTTCACATTAAATTAAAGTTGGTCAACAGTTGTGAAAACACACTGGATATACTCCGGTTCTCACTTCTGCCCCTGACCTCTGCTCAATCCCTTTTTTTAAAAAAATTCATTTCTTTATTTTATTTTACTCATTTTCAAGCAGAGAGAGAGAGAGAGAGAGAGAGAGAGAGAGAGAGAGAGAGAGAGCACACCAGGGCCACCACCTTGTGGGTCTGCCTTATGTGGGTCCTGGGGAATTGAACCAGGGGCCTTAGGCACTGGAGGCAAGTGCCTTAACCTCTGAGCCATCTCTCCAGCCCCCTCTTTTTATTGAGATAGAAATCTGAACAGGAGTTCTGTGTAACCAGCAATCAAAAAAAGATTCTGGCAATCAGCTTTGCAGAGCAAGATGACAGCTACAGAAGCAGGTATTTGTGCACATCTGAGGACAGTCCCTTCTCTTGCCCACCTGGATGCTATTAGTCATGCAAAGCACTTGACACCTGCTGTCACCATCCATTCCTCTGAGGGCAGGAACCATGCACTGTTTCTGCCTACACCTAGTTCTTTAAAATATATTTTTACTTATTTGCAAGGTAAGAGGGAGGAGAATGAGAATGGGTGCACCAGGGGTTAGTGCCACTGCAAACAAACTTGAGACGCATTTGCCATTTTGGGCATCTGTCTTTATGTGGGTACTAAAGAATCAAACCCAGGCCATCAGGCTTTGCAAGCAAGTGCTTTTAACCACCGAGCCATCTCCACAGCCTCACACGTAGGTTTTGATCTAGTACTTGTCAAAGTGGAGCCTCAGAAAATGTTGGATGACAAAGGAAAGACACAGTGCATGACACCTAAGTGTCTTGTGCTTCTTGGCTGAGGGGCACAGCCCAGACAACCAAGCCAACTTTAATTGGAACCACATTCCATCTGCAGAGCCTCAGGGACCCAACAACAGGCCAGGGCCTCTCCTCAGGGAAGCACACCTGGGTCACTGCAGCATGGATTCTGCAAACCATGTTCCAAGCTACCAGAGGCCAACAGAGCCAACTCTGTGGAGCCCATATGTGCACCAGGGAGCAGAAAGCTCCTCATACAGACACCAGTGGACCCAGACCCAGAAAAAAGGATGTGGCCTAGGAAGAGACAGGAGGAAATCTATCCTGGTCCTTCTACAGCCAGGCCCAGCACTGGAGCTCCTCCTGCAGTGTTGCCAGGGTGACCAGGTGTGGCCATCACCAGTCAGTGGCACCTCCAGCTACAAAGGGCAGAGCGCCATTCCACCCTACCACATTCCAGCATCCTTGGACATGAGAACGTGAGGTTTCCAGGTTAACTGAATCCCTGGGCTGGCCAGTCTCCTGCGATACTGGATGAGGGTACTTGGGGAATCCAGTTAGGTTGCTAGCAGAAGTGCCAGGGGAGACTGAGATGCCAGACACACCCTACTTCAAAAGTTGAAGAACTTCTGTAGTGCTATTGAAAGGCTTGAAGCAAGGCCACCTGTCTCCCAGACTTAGGAATCATCAACCCCAGTGTTACGCATGGGGATGTGGGCAGGAGGCAGTGTGGGGACTATGTCATCTCTGCTCCAATGACAACTTAATCTGTCTCTGGCCTCTGCTCCCAGAACTGGAGGCACCAGTGTGGGGCAGAGGCCAGGCCCAGGTCGGTCCCTCCAGGCTGGGCCTACTCCAAGGGACAGGGTGAGCAGGGTCTTCGAGGTCCACAAGTCCCACAGTGACAGTTTAGTTGTCAACTGTCTTTTTGACCTGTTAGCAATCCACAGTAATCTTAAATGCTATGTAGCAGATTTCCTCCAAATTTCAGAGAGAAAGAAAGGAGGCTCAGGGGATTCAGGAAGTCATATTAACTAGAAACAAACATCCCTTCCTGGAAGGGCAGTGCAGGAAGGAAATTTCAGAGACTCGGGTTATAAGACCCCCCTCCAAGGCTATAAAAAGGGGAAGGAAATATCCTCCTGTCTGTTTGCCGGGTGTGTGCGTGGTGTTAGTGATGGCTTCTCTCTCTGCTTTGACCTGTGAAAGGAGGACAGCCTCTTTCATTACGAAACTTCCCCTGGATCTGTAACTTCCATAAATCCCTTCCTCCCATAACTGTGTCTGGTTTGGAGGTTCATCCCAGTGGCGTATGGCTGATTATGATACCCTCAGTGGCGGGACACATGATATTCCTGCTGAAAGCCTGGGATGTGCAGATGGGCATAGGCATATAAATGCACAGAAAGGCCGGGAAGGCCAATCACTAAGAAGATATTAAATGACTTAGGACTATTCATTTTCTCTTCCTCTTCTTCCTTTTGTACTAGAATAGTGCTTGGTGGGGTATGTGTCTGTGTCCAAAACTCATGGGCAACTGGTCATGGTAGTACACCCTATAATACCAGCACTCAGGAGGCAGAATTATGAGTTTGAGGCTGGCCTGGGCAAGACCCTGTCTCAAGTAAGAGACAACACTCTATCTGAATCAAACCCAGCTTTTAGGCTTTGCAAGCAAGCACCTTTAACTGCTGAATTATCTCCCCAGCCCTCTATTTTTTATCTGTAAAGTACATGCATTATTTTTATACCAAAGACAGAGAGAAAAACAAGGATTAATTTTAAAAGTCAATCTACCTGTGGCCAGTGGAACTCATGTTTGATTTCAATGATTAATTTTTGGCTAAAGAGCTGGCTCAGTGGTTAAAGGCAGGTCTGACCCCCAGAACCCATATAAAGCCAGACACACAAAGTGGTGCATGCATCTGGAGTTCCTTTGCAGCAAGAGGCCCTAGCCCACCCATAGTCTTTCTCACAAAGAATAAGTTTAAAAAAAGATTTTAAAAAAATTTTCTAGCCCCCTTCCCTTACTTGACTGACACCATGAAAGTCATTGCCACCTTGCAGTCTGCTGAGATTCGAGCCTATCAACCCCACCACCCTGCCCCAAACTCCAGGGGCCTGAACCAATTAATTAGCAAGGCTTTTAAAGATGTTTCCAAGTGATACAGACAGGAAGGGCGGAAAAGGAGCCTGAGCTACAGAAATCCTTCAGTCAAGAGCTGCATTGAGTGCCCTCCCTGAAGATCCCTGAAAGGTGAGGCCAGGCGCCCTGAGTTGCCAAGAGTGGTTTCATTAGACTGAAAATTAAAGGAACCTCAGCATGACTCCAAGATGCTTCCTGGGAAGAAAAACCCATTTGCATGCATCTGAGAAGCCCTCACACACTAATCATTTGGGGCCCTTGCTTGAAGTCAAGCACCACACTGAGTACTGGGGACACAAACAGACCCATGGTGGGGGACACACGAGAGTTCAGGGAAGGTAGAGGGTGGATGGAGCAGCAGTGGAGCGGCATCAGGGAGGCTTGGGTTTTCCTGACAGCTATCAGAGGCATGCCTCAGTGGCAGCACCATACTCCCCAGCATTGCTAGACGCTTAGCACCTATGATGCCTGCCACTCATCTGTCTTCAGTCATCTTGGATGACACTAAGACAAGTCCTGGCATATAGCTTCTGTCCCACAATTATTACTACTGAGAATGCTCTTTACTTAACACACCACATTTGGGGGTGGGGAATGTCCAACTCCCCACAACTCTACCAAAGCTTCCTAGCCATCCATGTCTTCAGTCAGCTGTAGCTCACTTGTCAGCCTGAGGATGCTGTCACCCCCTGCCTCTCCATCCTTCCTGAGAAACCTGCCTGGCCCCAACCCACCCAGTTACCCATGGCTGAGTGAGTGGCTCCACTGAGTCACCTAGATGGCTGTCATCTGGGGCTTGTGAGATACCATCATCCCCTCCCCACCACTGTACTGGAGTGCATGGCTCTGCAACAATGGGTGAACTGTCTATCTCCTGGTCTCAGAGACTTGTAAGGAAAAACATGGGAGAGTAGAGCAGCCAAAAAGGAGAGGGAGAGGGAGGGAGAGGGGGAAGAGAGAGGGAGGGGAGAGAGGGGGGAGGGGAGAGAGGGGGAGAGAAGGGAGAGGGAGAGAGAGAAGGGAGAGGGAGAGGGAGAGGGAGAGAGAGAGGGAGAGAGAGGGAGAGAGAGAGAGAGAGAGAGAGAGAGAGAGAGAGAGAGAGAGAGAGAGAGAGAGAGAGAGAGAGAGAGAGAGAGAGAGAGAGACCTGAATTAGCAGTCTTCCTCCTCCTCCCTATTATTACATCAGGGCCTCCACCCCCACATTCAGGTTAGGCCTTTCATAGTTAATGCTCCCACACTGGGCTTTACACACCTATCACTTCTTAATCTAATCAAGTTGACAACCAAAGTTAGCCATTCCAAGCATCATGATTCATGTTACCAGGTGTCACAGGATCATCAGAAATTAAAATAAGTGATGGCATGTGATGATGAAATGCCACTCACCCTTTACAAGCCTGTTTTTGTAGAGGAAATAGCCTTAACACATTGCATTTAAAAAGCAATCTAGGGCTGGAGAGATGGCTCAGTGGTTAAGACACTTACCTGCAATGCTTAATGACCTGGGTTCAATTCCCCAGTACCCATGTAAAGCCAGATGCACAAAGTAGTACACATACCTGGAGTTTGTTTGCAGCAGCTAAAAGCCCTAGCATGCCCATTCTCTCCCCCTCCCCTTGAAAATAAATATTAAAAAAATAAATTTATTTGAGAGAGAAAGAGGCAGACACAGAGAGAATGGGTGCATCAGGGCCTCCAGCCACTGCAAACAAACTCCAGACACATGCACCACCTGTGCATGTGGCTTTACATGGGTATTGGGGACTCAAACTCAGGTCCTTCTGCTTTAAAGGCAAGCACCTTAACTGCTGAGCCATCTCTCCAGCCCTATTTTAAAATAAAGCAAGCAACCTAGGGCTGGAGAGATGGCTTAGTGGTTAAGGCACTTACCTGCAAAGCTGAACAATCTGAGTTTGAGTCCCCAATACCCATGTAAAGCCAGATGCACAAAGTGGCACATGTATCTGGAGTTCATTTGTAGTGGCTAGAGGCCCTGACACACCCATTTTGTCTCTCTCTCTGCTTGCAAATAAAAATTAATAAAAAAAATAAGAAAAGCAATCTATAAAATAGCTCAATTAAAAAAAAAAAAAGCCAGGGTCTATTGCGGAAAGACTATAAGAGCCAAAGGAAGGGTAGGACTGCTTACAACACCAACTTCCAGACACAAAATGACCTTGATATTCATGACTTCACAGTGCCTGATAATACCTACACATAATGGGAGGAAAAGATGATGATCCTGAAACAAAATAAAGACTAATTGAGAGGGGAAAAGGTATGAGGGAGGGGGAGAGGGAATCATAATGGTTTATAGTCTAATTATGGACGCTACCAATAAAAAAGTATAAAAAAAGAGCAAAAGCAAGACTTTACATATGTATACACATATATGAAATAAAAGGAAATAGACCATGTATAAAAATTGTCAATAAATGGTTTGGAGAGATGGCTCAGTGCTTAAGGAGATTGCTGACAGAGCCTAATGAACTGAGTTCAATTCTCCAGTACCCATGTAAAGCCAAATGCAATGACGCATGCATCTGGGGTCCATTTGCAACAGCTGGAGGCTGTGGCACACCCATTCTGTCTCTTACCTCTCTCTGCTTGCAAATAAAAAATATTTTTAAGAATTCATTGTCAACAAGTAAAATAAAATTTTTTAAAAATACCAGAATACATTATGTCTTTTTTTTCTGGGCACCTGGATTAGATGAATTAACTCAATTTTTCTATGAATTTTACATATTCGACTACAAATGTTTCATATCCGAGAGAAAAATACATGTGGTTTAAAAGAGCAACAAGAAGAGCCACTTCACTCTTCCGTTCACCAGGCCAAAGGAACTGGCAGTGGAGGAAACCACTGTAACTTGTGAGGAGAAAAATGATCTCAGCTCTCTTCCGAAGCCATAGCAGAGGTAAATGCACAGCTATGTTTGAGAAGCAGGCCCCACCCAGCATGCAAACAGGGCATCTTCTCACTCCTCAGTGGTGAGACAACAGCCCGGAGCTGAGAAGCCCTCTCAGGCTGACTACAAGGTTCACTACTGTCCATCTCTGAACTTCCTTACTCCATCCTAAAACGGCAAAGACAATTCCGGGGTTTGGGTGGGTGGGACCTAAGATCTCACAGGACTCCATCATTCTTAAGCCTGCTCTATGTTGGACCCTATGAGGACAGTCTTTCTGGCCACCCTCCTCTGGAGGAGACCCTCTCTTATGTATCTGGCTGAGAACTGGACTCTTAGGTAACCTACAGCTGGGGCTGTGCCAATCAGTCTTGACACAAACCCTGTACCCGGCAGCTTCTCCCTCTGATGCACCTCTGGCTTGGGATTGGGGGTGCTGGTGAACCCCCATCTCGAGGTCTACCTATTGTCTGGCAAACAGAAAAAAAGCCCTGGGTGTTGGACAAAGCAGAAGACTTCTGGAATAGGCAGATGCCCAGGGGGTGCTTGCAGCCTCAGAATAACAGCATGCTGATTTCTGCAGGAGAGCACCTGGTGCTTCCCAGGCGCGAGTGAGGTTGACTGCAGCCACAAGGCTGACTGACTTGCAGCAGGGGTGGCTACACTGGCACATGTGTCCACACACACGCACTCAGTTCAAATTGGCCCAGGACCTACGACATGATTTGAATCAAGGTGCGGGCATGAAAGCCCACAGCTACTTTCTCCCTTAGTTCTACCAACAAACAATGCCCATGAGCCCCACTTCTCGGAAACCCTGCCCTAACTTTCAGGTGAGATCTCTTTGGCCACATATGTGTTCTGCTGAGACCATCAACAACAGAGGAGCTGCAGCTGTGCTTTTGTCAGAGGCTCCGTGGATGGCTGGGCAAGACACCAGCTCTCCGCCATACCAGAGTCCCCAGGTCTTGTCTCTCTCAAGCCCTCAGGATGCATGCCTGCCTCCCCCACAGTCACTGTCGTGGAGGCCAGCTCCTTACACCCCCTTTGAGTACATACATGTTTCTTCATATGGCTCAAGGGAGATGCTAGTCATTGAGAAGTAGGGCACTGCAGACCTCCCGACTGCTCACCCAAGGCACAATGCCTCAGAGGCCATAGTGCTCTGCAGTTGGGGCCTCTGGTGGAAAGAAGCTCTTGAACTAAGGTTTATATAACAACAACGTAAGCATTTTATTTTTTTTTTCATTAAGCTTCTGAGTTTCTTAGTATCACAATGGAATGATGAGAAAACAACAACTAAAACATGAGTCTCTGTGAATCTCTGACAAAGGCAGAGACTTCAAGGCAATTGAAGGGGCAGGAGGCTTGACAGAAACAGTTTTGGTGCCGAGTCTCTCCTGGGCCGGCTGAGCCGGGAAGGGTAGGAGGTGGAATGGTGAGAAGGTGGCACTGGCATTGTCCTAAGCTGTCCTTTGTTGTTCTGGGCAGGACTGATATGCACACGACTTTGCACGGAGCTCTGCGAGATCTCCCAGTGCCTCCCTGGCGCTTGGCCACATGACCTGCTCCAAACACCCTGGAAGTCTACCAGCATCAAGTGGTGGCAGCAGGAGAGGTCAGAGGCAGGTGTCTGCTCAGGGAGTGGCCAAGACTTCTTGGGGAGACTTCCATGGCACAGATGCAGGTGGTGGTAGGTGCAGGTGTTAGTGCCGCAGGTGCGTCCCTCAGGCAGTGAACAGACCAAAGGCACACGGGCACTCCTAGAACTTCACGGTGCCAGGGGGCAGGCTGTCGTTGCAGAGTCGGTAGTAACGTAGGTCATTGACCAACCTGTGCACATTCTGGGTGAAAGAGGGCAGGTCCTGGAAGGCAGGGCACAACAGTTGCAGACCACTGACCCCCAACCACCAAGACCTATTCACATTTGAATCCCGAATCCTCATGTACCTACCACACCTTGTGCAGGTTCTCACAGGTCACACAGATAGACCGGACAGACAGACAGACAGAGAGTCTACAGTATCTGCCTGGTACCCCTTAGTCTGTTCTTTCCCCAGTCCAGGAGACTTACAGCCCACAACATCTTCAGTCTTTCTGGCACAGGCCTCCAGGCAGCCCCTACCAGTCCAGACAGAGTGAAACAGGGCCCAACTATACATACTGCGCCACCCCACAGCTACCCTGCTGGGAGCAGTGGCAGTTGGGAAAGCACCCAGACTACAAGTGGGAAGCCCTCAGCAGCCTGAACCCTGAGCACAGCTGTGTTCCACTGTGGTTCTTCCTCACCAGTGTGGATGACTAAAAGCCAACTAAACAAATTCAAATGAGGAAAAAGTGAATAGCATACACAACACTCTGTCAGAGACCTGGCTGGCTACCTCTTCTAAAGCCCAGCTACAGGGCCAGACTCAAGAAATAGTCACAGGCCCTTCCACCTCTCCCAGTCTTCCTCTTCTGAACTCAGCTCACAGCTGCCTGCCTCTGCCTCCGAAGACCAACTGGAAGCCTCCTGCCCTGCCTTAGTAGCTTGGACTAGCATCTCTACAGAGCTCTCAACGTGCCCTGGGCTCACTCTGACAAATACTATATGTCCCTGGCTCTGTCACTTCTAAGTTTGGTAACTGCCTGACTTTTAAGCCTGGGTCATCTGTGAAATTGAGTGAGCAGTGGCTTTTCAGAAGGTGTTTGAAGAGCAGGAAAGTGTTCAGCACGGTGTTGCCATACAGTGCGGTGCTGTCTGTCTTCTGTAAGTCTGGATGGAGGAGGCAGGGACCAGTGTCCAGTGCCTGGCACCAGCCCAGAGGCAGCCAGCCTCAAAACACAGTGAGTGAGTGACGAGTGGACAAAGTGTATTTTACCTCATCTTCAAGAAAACTAGCACTCAAGAACTCAAGAGACAGAAGTTAGAAGGATCACTGCAAATACTAGGCCAGCCAGGGATCTCTAACCAAACCCTGTATTAAAAAAAAAAAAAAAACAAAAACAAAACAACAACAACAAAAACAAGCAAACAAAAAAAAAACAAAAAAAAAAAAACCCACTAAGCCAAACAACAACAATACCCTGACCAAGTGATGCTTTTTAAGCCAGTGGCTCCCAGACACCAAACCACACTTTTCTTGGAGGAATCGAGTCCATTTCTCCATTACTGCACATTGCTGTATACTGAGGGCTTCTGATGGATACCCAGATCTGAAATTGAAATTACTGCTCTAACCAAGAAGCAGACACATACTAATGTCACTGGAAACTAGTCATTAAATATTATCAGCTGGTCTGTAGAAAACAAATAAACAAAAACCCACCAAAGTGGTTGAATTGAGCTTCAACTCAGGAGATAATAAGACAAACCTAGACACAGGAAGATCCCAAGACAAAGGCAGGCAGGAGGCAAAAGGGGCCCCTGTAGGACAACATGAAAACCTTGGCCCTAATGTGGCCAAGGATGGAACTCTAGCACAGAAGTCCAACAAGAACATAAGAAAACAGCCTCACTGGGCGTGGTGGCGCACGCCTTTAATCCCAGCACTCTGGAGGCAGAGGTAGGAGGATTGCTTGAGTTCAAGGCCACCCTGAGACTATGTAGTGAATTCCAGGTCAGCCTGGGCTAGAGTTTGAGACCCTACCTCAAAGAAAGAAAGAAAAAAAGAAAGAGAGAGAGAGAGAGAGAGAGAGAGAGAGAGAGAGAGAGAGAGAGAGAGAAA